>SDVV010007846.1:0-17532 GCA_016164225.1 Gammarus roeselii | reverse complement strand
CTCAAAATCTATAGTCGGATTTACAACTAAGCTTTCGGACATAGCATTATCCATCTTCAGAGATCTGAAAAATACAATGTAATATATGACACAAAATTACAAAATAATTTTAGAGTTAACAGGTTGAAAAATTGTGAACTAAGAATGATATGATCTGCAAAGGACCAGGAGTCCCGGAAGAGAGAACAGACCATATGGTAATGCCAGTGAACCTATTCTAACGCTGAGGGCGCTTTCAACGCTGAGGGCGCTTCTAACGCTGAGGGCGCTTCTAACACTGAGGGTGCTTCGAACGCTGAGGGCGCTTCCAACGCTGAGGGCGCTCCTAACGCCGCGGGTGCTTCTAACGCTGAGGGCACTTCTAACGCTGAGGGCGCTTCTAACTGCGAGGGCGTTTCTAACATCGAGGGCGTTTCTAGAGCAGAGGGTGCTTCTAACGCCGAGAGCGTTTCTAACGCCGGGAGCGCTTTATCGCCATGAGCGCTTCTAATGCTGAGGGCGCTTCTAACGCCAAGGGTGCTTCTAACGCTGAGGGCGGTTCTAACGCCGAGGGCGCTTCTAACGCAGAGTCTGCTTCTAACGCCGCGGACGCATCTAACGCCGAGGCTGCTTCTAACGCAGAGTCTGTTTCTAACGTCAAAGGTGCTCGTAACACAGAGGGCGATTCTAACGCCGAGGGCGCTTCCAACGTTGAGGGTGACTCTAACGCCGCGGACGCATCTAACGCCGAGGGCGCTTCTAACGCTGATAGCGTATCGAACGCCTAAGGGCGCTTCTAACGCCGCGGGCGCTTCTAACGGCGAGGCGCTTCTAAGGCCAAGGGCGCTTCTAACGCCGAGGGCGCATCTAACGCTGAGGGTACTTCTAACGCTGAGGGCGTTTCTAACGCTGAGGGCGCTTCTAACGCTGAAAAAGCTTCTAACGCTAAGGACGCTTCTAACGCTGAGGGAGCTCTAACGATGTGGGCGCTTCTAACGCTGAGGGTGCTTCTAACGCTGAGGGCGTTTCTAACGATGAGGACGTTTCTAACACTGAGGAAGCTCTAATGATGAGGGCGCTTCTAATACTGAGGGAGCTCTAACGATGAAGGCGCTTCTAACGCTGAGGGCGCTTCCAACGCTGAGGGCGTTTCTAACGCCTCGGACGCTTCTAACGCTGAGGGCGCTTCTAACGCTGAGGGCGCTACTAACGCTGAAAGTGCTTCTAACGCCGAGGGCGCTTCTAACGCTGATAGCGTATCTAATGCCTATGGGCGCTTCTAACGCTGAGGGCGCTTCCAAAGTTAAGGGCGCTTCTAACGGCGAGGGCGCTCCTAACGCCGAGGGCGCTTCTAAAGCAGAGAATGCTTCAAACACCGGGAACGCTTCTAACGCCGAGAGCGCTTCTAACGCCGAGGGCGCTTCTAACGCTGAGGGCGCTTCTAACGCCGAGGCGTTTCTAACACCGTGGACCCTTCTAACGCTGAAGGCGCTTCTAACGCCGAGGGTGCTTCTAACGCTGAGAGCGCTTCTAATGCCGAGGGCGCTTCTAACGCTGAGGGCGCTTCTAACATCGAGGGCGCTTCTAACGCTGAGAGCGCTTCTAACGCCGAGGGCATTTCTAACGCTGAGGGCGCTCCTAACGCCGCGGGTGTTTCTAACGCTGTGGGCGCTTCTAACGCTGAGGGCGCTTCTAACGCTGAGGGCGCTTCTAACGCCGAGGGCGTTTCTAGCGCTGAGAGCGCTTCTAACGCGGAGGGCGCTTCTAACGCTGAGGGCGCTTCCAACGTTAAGGGCGCTTCTAACAGCGAAGGCGCTTCTAACGCCGAGGGCGCTTCTAAAGCAGAGGATGCTTCTAACGCCGAGAGCGCTTCTAACGCCGAGAGCGCTTCTAACGCCGAGAGCGCTTCTAACGTCGAGGGCGCTTTTAACCCAGAGTCTGCTTCTAACGCCGAGGGCGCTTCTAACGGCGAGGGCACTTCTAAGGCCGAGGGCACTTCTAACGCCGAGGGCGCTTCTAACGCAGAGTCTGCTTCTAACGCCGAGGGTGTTTCTAACGGTGAGGTTGCTTCCAACGCCGAGGGCGCATCTAACGCTGAGGGTGCTTCTAACGCAGAGGGCGTTCCTAACGCTGAGGGCGCTTTTAACGCTGAAAAGCTTCTAACGCTAAGGACGCTTCTAACGCCGAGGGAGCTCTAATGATGAGGGCGCATCTAACGCTAAGGGTGCTTCTAACGCTGGAAAAGCTTCTAACGATAAGAACGCTTCTAACGCTGAGGGAGCTCTCACGATGGGGGCGCTTCAAACGCTGAGGGCGCTTCTAACGCTGAGGGAGCTCTAACGATGAGGACGTTTCTAACGCTGAGGAAGCTCTAATGATGAGGGCGCTTCTAATGCTGAGGGAGCTCTAACGATGAAGGCGCTTCTAACGCTGAGGGCGCTTCTAACGCTGAGGGGTCTTCTAACGCTGAGGGCGCTTTTTACGCAGAGTGCGCTTCTAACGCTGCGGGAGCTCTAACGATGAGGGCGCTTCTAACTCTGAGGGCGCTTCTAACGCTAAGGGTGCTTCTAACGCTGAGGGCGCTTATAACGCTGAGGAGTCTTCTAACGCTGAGGGCGCTTCTAACGCTGAGGGTGCTTCTTACGCAGAGTGCGCTTTTAACGCTGAGGGAGCTCTAACGATGAGGGCGCTTCTAACGATGAGGGTGCTTCTAAGGCTGAGGGCGCTTCTAACGCTGAGGGCGCTTCTAACGCTAATGGTGCTTCTAACGCTGAGGGCGTTTTTAACATTGAGGAGTCTTCTAACGCTGAGGGCGCTTCTTACGCAGAGTGCGCTTTTAACGCTGAGGGAGCTCTAACGCTGAGGGCGCTTCTAACGCTGAGGGCGCTTCTAACGCTGAGGGCGCTTATTACGCAGAGTGCGCTTCTAACACTGAGGGAGCTCTAACGCTGAGGGCGCTTCTTACGCAGAGGGTGCTCCTAACGCTGGGGGAGCTCTAACGATGAGGGCGCTTCTAACGCTGAGGGCCCTTCTAACGCTGAGGGTGCTTCCAACGCTGAGGGCGCTTATTACGCAGAGTGAGCTTCTAACGCTGAGGGAGCTCTAACGCTGAGGGTGCTTCTAACGCTGAGGGCGCTTATTACGCAGAGTGCGCTTCTAACGCTGAGGCCGCTCTAACGCTGAGGGCGCTTATTACGCAGAGTGCGCTTCTAACGCTGAGGGCACTCTAACGCTGAGGGAGCTCAATCGATGAGGGCTCTTCGAACGCTGAGGGTGCTTCTAACGCTGAGGGCGCTTATTACGCATAGTGAGCTTCTAACGCTGACGGAGCTCTAACGCTGAGGGCGCTTCTAACGCTGAGGGCGCTTATTATGCAGAGTGCGCTTCTAACGCTGAGGGAGCTCTAACGATGAGGTAGCTTCGAACGCTGAGGGCGCTTCTAACGCTGAGGGCGCTTATAACGCTGAGGGTGCTTTTAACGCTGAGGGCACTTCCTACGTAGAGTGCGCTTCTAACGCTGAGGGCGCTTCTAACGCTGAGGACGTTTCTAACGCTGAGGAAGCTCTAATGATGAGGGCGCTTCTAATGCTGAGGGAGCTCTAACGATGAAGGCGCTTCTAACGCTGAGGGCGCTTCTAACGCTGAGGGGTCTTCTAACGCTGAAGGCGCTTCTTACGCAGAGTGCGCTTCTAATGCTGATGGAGCTCTAACGATGAAGGCGCTTCTAACGCTGAGGGCGCTTCTAACGCTGAGGGAGCTCTAACGATGAGGGCGCTTCTAACGCTGAGGGCGCTTCTAACGCTGAGGGAGCTCTAACGATGAGGGCGCTTCTAACGCTGAGGGCGCTTATTACGCAGAGTGCGCTTCTAACGCTGAGGGCGCTCTAACGCTGAGGGCGCTTACTACGCAGAGTGCGCTTCTAACGCTGAGGGAGCTCAAACGATGAGGGCGCTCCGAACGCTGAGGGCGCTTCTAACGCTGAGGGCGCATGTTACGCAGAGTGCGCTTCTATCGCTAAGGGAGCTCTAACGCTGAGGGCGCTTCTAACGCTGAGGGCGCTTATTACGCAGAGTGCGCTTCTAACGCTGAGGGAGCTCTAACGCTGAGGGCGCTTATTACGCAGAGTGCGCTTCTAACGCTGAGGGTGCTCTAACGCTGAGGGCGCTTCTAATGCTGAGGGCACTTATTACGCAGAGTGCGCTTCTAGCGCTGAGGGCGCTTCTTACGCAGAGCAAGCTTCTAACGCTGAGGGAGCTCTAACTCTGAGGGCGCTTGTTACGCAGAGTGCGCTTCTAACGCTAAGGGCGCTCCAACGCCGAGGGAGCTCTAACGATGAGAGCGCTTCGAACGCTGAGGGCGCGTCTAAGACAACACGGGTGGACGGCACTGAGATGTGAGAATGAAAACTGAAATAATTTTAGTCGGATGAAAAAGCCGATTTATTCAGATTAAGACGCAAACAAAATATGAAAAACATATCTTGGCCTCAGTTTTATCTCAAAACCTCAGTAACTGAACTGGAAATATTAATTTTAATTTGCAAAGGGCTCAAATATGACTATTATACTCAGGACAGACTCGCGACTGTCTTGATTCTCCTGTGGTCGATGATGATTGCAGTATAGAAGGAATTCAATCGCATTTTTGGCTGTTCAGTCTTCAGACTGACTCAATGAAATGTCATTGTCAATCCTCAGACTATCCCTGTTTATATGATAATTCAATTTATCCATCGAAATTCAATGTTTAGGACATCAAACCCTGTATTTGATTGTAAATGTCTTCTATGCCTTGATTCGAGAGAGGATGGCAGTTCATGCAGTCTTTGCTTGAAGACACCTCCGCTGTTATTGATGCCGTGTCAATCATCTATCATGGATAACCTGTACTTTTCTTATTATGCCTACAATTTAATGAAGAGTTAAAAAAACTCTGTAATGTTAGGATTTAATCAGGAAATTTTTATCTACCAGGTTAGAGATCGATTTCATTTGACAGGTAGGTGTCCGGAAATATGTATGTAGTATTTCTCAACTTCTTTCGTTCCTTCTTGAAAACGATTTTTTTTTGTTGACTATTGGTTACCTTCGTTTATAATTTTTGGGTTGCGTATATCAATGTTTATATTTTGTATGTACTAAATTCCAACTTATAATGAATTTGCTACTCGGTCCTTAGTCCGTGTCAGCTTTTGTTAACGCAACACAACCCATCCGCTAACCCCAAACGTTTTATATTGCGGAATATATACTGAACAATATTCCAATGTTTGAAGCTATTCTGCCCTGATGTTCTAAGCTAACTGAAGTAGACGAGTGTTAAGGTCCCTGAGCGCGGGCGTTTGGATTGATCAGCGCCATGCAACTAAAACACGTCGCAGAGCAAGCAATGCGTCACACATGTTACTTATTCTTCGTCGTCAGTAGCGACTAAGTAATAAGGTCGTTGCCGTTCCTTGAATTCATGTCATAGTATCGAGTGCACTATCAAACCACTGAAGGTCCTTCAGCCATCGACAAAAAATATTTAGTAATGAGGCTAATGTTATTTTCGTAATATGTTAGTGGGCACGTGCGCGGTATGTCACCACTAAACCACGTCGCTTTAGCACACCTGCTCGATAAGCTCCGTCATCATTACCCCAGGTCCCCAGGTCAGCCAGGTGTGGGGACCTGGTGAGCATACCTTCACTTGGTTTAGCTAATTTTTACTGACATGACTCAACGAGAGGCAAACCCACATGCTCTCACGCGCATGGGTCGTGTTTGTCGTTGCCCTGTGTACGTGTTTAACCGTTACAACACGCAACCTTAACATAATGGTGTTGCTAATAGAAGCTTTATTACTATAAGACAACTATTATAAAAACCTAACATTCATGTGACGTTCAATCAGTGTTTACTTCAAGGTCTAATGAAGATGCGCCCACGACGAACGAGCGTACATGAGTGATCAGGCAATGAACATACACATCAGCATACATTCCTGAAAACATACACGCACATGACTTTTGGCAACAAAATGGCGGCTCGTGGATATACACGTATACTAATATTAGTAAAAAACATGTTCTGATATCTGTTAAATTTCTGCGTTAACTAAATTAATCACAATCTAATTTTGCAAACGTCTAATACATGCTATTGAGTTTATTTACATATTTGGGACGTTGTTGAAATATTCGCATATTCGATAATGCAAAATTCGATTTAGCGAAACAAAATGATCATAGTTTCTGCATGAGGGCTACGGTGGTCAACCGATATGAATAAATATTGTATTTATAGGCGATGACCCCAATAAGAGAATGGGATTAGATATGGAGAGGGTAATAGTTATTAATGATCAAAACCTTGCCAACTGAGGCCTGACGAAGTTTGTCATCTGCGGTCTATTTGAACTTTAACTCATTTTTACCCATGGCGACTACTAAGGAATATCGATGTTTCAAAATTCAAACCATTTTGCCCAACTGGCCAATTGGTTGGTGAGATGATCAGGCAAATCAAGAGAATATTACTAAAGTAATTTTGTGTTTCCCCTCACATTTTCTTTAAACAGAAACAAATTTTAAGGACGTAAATGAAACAGTTGTGATCGTGAAATGTGGTTTCCTTCCGTATACAACAGGAGCGAAGATGGAATCAAATCCGATAATCCGGGTCAAAGGTTTTGGTAGCAAATTATAATTAGATTAAATGCTTTGAATGAGCTATCCTTTTCCAATTATCTGGCTTGAATATACATCGTTTCAACGCACTGATAATTCGTGGAATGAACCGCTGCGAGGGAAGGACCCAAGTGTTTGAATGCCAACGCAGCTGAAGTAAAGAAATCCATTCCATGAGCTGTTTCGCGAATATACTATGAATTATACATTGGGATTTTCTTTGTGTTGCAATAAACAAGAGGACCCGTCCTCCTGCCCTGCTATGTAAGTACATAATCATCTCGCCACCCATTGAACTTTCGTCAGATGTTTGTCAGGCGGTCGCACACTTCGAGCGCATTCTAAAGCTCCTTAGAGCCCTGACTTGAGCAGCCTCTGACCCTAGGCCTTTAAGGTGTGCAGGTATCCCCGCTGCGACGATCATGTTAATCAATTATTAGCGCTAATCAAGATTGGAATTCCTTAGAGCAGCTCAATAGCATTCTAAGAAGCTGCTCTGATACCATCATTGTCGCGGTTACGCTGGCCTTTAGGTCACTTATTTTATATACTCAATAAATTACGCCCCTGTATTCAGGTGGCATTTAGCAGATGATGCAATGCGTGTGATAAACGAGCTGGCGATTAGGAAGGAGCTGTTCAGAAGCAGAACAGCATGAGAGGAGTGGGTTATTACCGGTTGTCGTGTATCTTGTATACTGCTTGGTTCGCCGTACATTGTATACCAATACTATACTAGAAGAGCTTGGAGCACGGTACATGACATATCGAATTACTCGTTGTATAGCCGATGGGTTCAATGATCAGTTGAAACAATGAATGATCAAATGTAAGCGATTCACCTCTATCCACCCCATTTTTTTGAGGTCTGTTTGTATGTTGAATAGATTGCTATTTCATGAAGTTGTCACGATCTCCTGAATGTTTTTTTAGGTCAAATTTATTTCATGTTAAAAGAAGCTCGGTTCTCTTTTTCACAGCAAATTACACAATAAAATAAAAATATGACACAGGCAAAAATATTCCTGGTCTGCTCTTTATTAAAGTAGAAAATCCCTAACTAGGTTCCTGTTCCCCTGCACCATGGATTACTTTTGAGTTTTTGGTGAGCATTTCCAAGCAAATACTTATAGACATAAAGTAGAATTACTGAAAACATTTCCGGCATCGAATTTTATTTTCCCTCTGAATTCAATAACAAAGGATTTATGAAACATTGAGGCCTTTCAGGTTTATAAAGGGATCCTCTTGGCCTAAACAGCACTCCATCGCCAGGGCAGAAACCTGTTTTTTTCACGAAGTGCCTGCCAACATAGCAAAAACTGGATCGTGTTGAGGTTCATCGCAGATACCCTGTAGTGGGTCAGTTAAGGATCCTCTACTGCTTGTTAATCGAGCATCATTAGTCACGCCTACACTGGTTCAAGGCTTCTTAAAGGCTTGGAAACTGACTTCACTCGAGCATCAACAAATTTAGAACGAATGGAATTGTGTAAAAAGAACCCGAAAAGATCAACACTTTCTACACCTGTCTAACTGAATAGTTTCGATTACAGAGCGCTGGCTATTTACAACAGGTTGCAATCCTGACCAAGCGAAAACTGAAGGATTTATCAGGACGGCATGACCAGAAGCCATTTCATTCCTTCGACGCTAAATACCATCAGCGGGTAGTGCCGGTTGTATGAATAATGAGTGACTGGTCGAGACAGCGACTGAACTAGGAAATAGGATTGCCTAATCCAACCGATTATGAACCACATTTTTCGTTCATCTATGATAGGAATGGATGTTTTCATCTTTTTGTAGTTCAAATTACGTTTGCCGGGCGTCACGAATAGATTTTTCAGTGAAAGGGAGACACGTGTTTGCAAATTGGGGAGAGACTCTTCCAAGTGAAAAACAAACACAAATTTGAAATTAGGGATAACCAATTTGAGGTCATTCAAAAAAATTTATGAGGGGCTCATCAAATAAAGTGGAAACAGAACAATTATAGGGAGTAGCTCCCAAGCATGGAGTGAATTTCACAACCTGTTGTGTGGGCCTACCAAGTAAAAGGTGAGCACATTATTTGCTGGGAAGGTCTCCAAATCGAAGGGTAAACTCACAAATTAGTGAGAAGGTATTTAGAGTAGAGGTAGGATACAACATCTGGTGGGAAGGTCTCCTATGAAAAGGGTAGGCTCACAAATTGGTGAGAAGGCCTTCCGAGTGAAGAGCCGATACAAAATTTGGTGGGAAATTCTCAAAACCGCAATTTAAACTAACAAATTGAAGAATGGGTCTTCCATGAGGAGGGCCAGCACAACCACTGCTGAGACATACACCTAATGTATGAGAGGTGAACTCAGTAATTAATGAGTGGGCACTCCAAGTGGACGGTCAACACTAATATTCCCAGAAAGGTCTTTTATGCGAAGTGTAAACTCATAAATCAATGAGCGGATCTTCCAACGGAACACGGCAATTTATTGGTGGGTCTCCTAAGTGATGGGTAAACTCACAAATGAATGTGGGAGTTTTATACCGGAGAACCGTCAGGAAGGACAAAAAACTGAGTCCTCATTTAAACACAGCTGATGTTATTTTTCTACACTCTGCTATTTGTTAGGTGGCTACATTGTAGAGCAGAAATCAGCGGTAGTTGATGACATCATCCCACGCCCAGCCGCGCGGCAGCCCTAAGAAGGTTAGTATACAACCTGGTAGAGACCAAGGAGGTTGGATAGTATACAACCTTCTTGGGCAACCCCTGTAACGAGCAGGAACCAGGCCCATCCAATATGTCGTTGATGGCAAACTGCGACGTTAGAGCGATGATAAACGATCAACGCGTCTGTACGGGAACGACGCGTTGGATCATCGATACGCCACCCGTCACAAAGCCAATATGTGTTTATTCTGGAATAATCATGATATATTTTTTTGTTATTTGGATTATATTAAGTTTAGTTTTGAAACAATGCTTCACAAAAATACTCAGGTCCTATTTAGCCGTCGTGAAGCTCCTGTAGCATTTCTCTTTACTGTATTACTCTTTCCTACAGTCACACATCGCAATTGAGTCTGTCAAATAAGTTTGCAGCACTAGTTTACTCGCCTCATGATGGAAGACAGAGCTTAATGACACATTTGGCATAAGTAAACTACTTTGTCTATGAACTACATTTAACATAATGTTGTTAAATGATTGCCATCCAACGTCTTACGAAAGACACCCGATGCGCTTGCTCGAGTACTGCGACTGCTCGTGCAAAACCACTAGGTGGCCCCGCCCATGAAGAGACTTTAAATCAGTGGCTGAACAGCAATTTCACGCCACAGTAACGGTTCTCGAGGTCACTACTGAATATTCACTGGCCTCGCCAAAGTAAATTGATTGAAACTGATACGCTTGAAACTGATACACCAGCTTGCACAATGAATTGAATTCCTGTTATGTTTCTCCAATACGTTGATAGCTGCTATGAATCGCAAAGTTGTGTTATAAACTCCAGATGGCTAAAAATGACTTCACATATTCTGTGTTCTTAGTAATGCAATTCACTTGATGATTACAATTTTACAATAAACAGTCTGATGTTATTTTTCTAAGGCTGGTTCTCAGACTCTTAAACGGATTTGCAGGTTTTGTGTTACCAGAAAAGGAGTGAAAAGAAGCATTAACTATGTCGTTTGAACCCTTCAAAATCCCTGTCGTTTATTCAACTGCCAAATAAGACCAAATAATCGATGGTTACACAATGAGTAGAATTTTTCTGAGTATGTTTATATTACTTGTATTTTGTTAAATATTCAAAAAGGACACAAACTTTGACAAACTTGACAATGTTATACAATCCATGTTGAAAGTCTTTTGAAGTGCGTTTTTTTTTATACCTCACCCTTCTTTTAAGGGTGTTTCTGGTATAATTCGAGCTAATTAGTTCCATTGTCTACTCAAAAGGTCCACCACCTTTCGCTAACAAGGACATGTTTGGTGTCGTCCACCAGCAATTGAGTGCAGGGGCTGCGATCCTTATCAAACACTCGCCCTCCTTTCCAACCTGCCCAAAACAAGCTCTCAAGAGGCAAGTGCGTACTTGGAAGGAAAAAAATATTGAGACAGCGTTGCTGGAACGAAAGTGAAATTTGTCCGCGCACTAGTGCGCCATCTTCGGAAACCGCACAAATTGCGCTTTTTCCGACCGAACGACATCGCTGCTGTTAAAATATTTCCGATGAGCTTCTACTGTAGACGTGCAAACAGGCGTCGAGATAATTGATGGGCTCACTTTTGATTGATGGGATCTTAATTATGTACAATATATTTGTCTCGTGTTCACTCAGCAAGAGGGAAACGATTTTATTGCAGCATCTTTTGGTTCACTCATCACGGCGACCGGTGGACCTTCTGGTTCCAGTAACTCCTTCTTGCAGGCGCCTTTCTACACGCTTATAGCATGAAGCTAAAGTTCAGGCTTAGTGTGATGTTCGGTGGTGCAATGCATCCTCAGATGCACAGAACACCGCTGGAGTCTGATATTGACTGCCGGTGTACATCATCTCCTGCTGTGTTACAATGCAGCTTCGACACATCGGACTAATAAAATAGCAAGTCCATGGTGACGGAGAAGAAAAAAAACGACGGGGAAAAATTACCAACCTGTGAAGAAGTCATTACGACTCTATTGCGCAAGGCCCAAAGATTAAGAGAATATTGCTTTTTTTTTGTTTAAATAAAATGTTTATTCTGCTAAAACAAATACATCAGGTGGGTTACCATGTTTTTTTACTTTGTTCTAACATTGAGCTGCAAAAACATCAGTGCATATAATTATTTTTTACTTCTGTCAATTTGGCCGCTTTGCCATTTTATTTAATGCAGACTTATATTTCGAATTAAGTTGTTGCTCATCCAAATATTAAATAAACGCTCATTTGTTACGTTACATAGGTCACCTAGAAATCCGCTCAATTTCACTACCTTTAAAACCACCATAAGCCTGTCTTCCTTGTTTCCTCGCGCGACGGAGGAAATGATACCCACAAAGAGTCCTTCTCTTCTGCGTGGAAGTCGTTCCCTGGGCACCGATGTTGCACAGGCGGCCATCACGCCCCGGCCCGTCCCTGCCCTTGCCCGTCCCAACCTGTGCCTGTGTTGCGGTCTGATCCACTTTCAAGAATCATCAAACAGCGGGCATGACAGGTGATTCGGGCTGGAGCCTGTTCGATGGCCAGTGGGGGTCCTGCTTTCCTTCCAGCTCTGTGGCATGGACCTCAGGCCAAGAGAAGGGCTGGGTCGAGAAGGTAACGTTCCTTATGAGTTTGGTGTGCAAACATCAGTGGTTGTGTAGCTACAGGATGAACAAGAATGGTCAAACCAGAAAGAACTTGGGAGACGGAAGGAGGGGCTTGCAAGAAATGAATCTCGACATTGGAAGATGAAGTTTTCACGAATCTTCCGGGCCGATGGTAAATGTAGAACATTCGTTTTCGGATATTAGGAATGTGCGGTCACACAAAATGTAGGCATCCCCCCCCCCCCAAACAAAAAAATTGCACCAATAATCTCACACTAAATGTCAAATTACGATAATACAGGAAATTTATACCGAACATCTATTGACACAAATTTATTCCTATGATAGTTAACCATTCAATTCGGATGTAGGTAATAAAACACATTTAACGTCTTTTATGTGTGGCAAACTCTTCCATTTTTATTAAACATATTGAATAAAGAACATATAGTAAACACGAAAACATGCAAAAACAAAGACATGATTGATTTTAGTACAACAGGGATCACCCATCAATTAATCCGTGTCAATCACGTTGTTCAACAAGATTAGAGTATGTATGAAATCAAAAGTTATACTGTGGTGCCCGCCCTGGTGCCGGTCGATACCGTGGGGTAGTAGCTCCGTGCCGACGTGGTACGTTATGTTGCGTGCAGCTGGAAATATTTGCTGGCTACGTTACGCGCAAATTGTTGGAACCTTCCTACCCAACCTAACCTAACTTACAGGCGCGTGTTTCTAATTAGCCGGAAAAAAGTACGTGTTTCTAACACGCGGAGCAAACGTACGTATTATTCTAGAGTACGTGTTCTAACCCGCGAGGAGAACGTACGTAGTAGTAGTAGTAGATTAAATTCGATTAGAGTAATGAAAACAAACAAGCATAAGTGCTCATGTCGAGTGTTTCCTTTGAAAGAAGCGAAAGAAGAGTGAGGGATAATTTACGAAGCTCGAGAGATTCACGCAGAGATTCATGAGAAGAAGGAAGGTTGTAAGGACAGAAAGGAGAAGGACCACCACTATACTGTCACCACTACCTACTACCACCACCCCACTACTACTCGGGGTATTTTCGCCGCGGAGAAGGAAGGGTCGTGTGTCAGGAGGACAATTCAAGATCGGGGCGAACTAGATGGGAAGATAAGTATTTAGGTTCCAGGCGGTCGCATCTCAGACGGTCGAGCAGAGACAGACACGCTCATAAACGCTCAGCGGACTCACACTTTCTTCGAGCGCATGCATATTGGCTTGCCCCAGAGGTTGGGTCAGACGGACTCCAACAAGGTATTGAGTATTATTCCAAAGGAGCATATGGAAATTAAATATCGACAAGTATGTGCACATTTAGAAAAGCAGCACACGGAGTTGTCCGGGTTGTGGTCCTCCCCCATGTGCTCAGAAGATTAAGTCTTCAGTGCGCAAGCGGTTCCTTGAAGGCTGTTGCACTTCGAGGGGAGACGTCGGAGTGACATCTCCTAGGGATAGACCTGCCCTTGGCTAATCTAGAGTCTTGATCGAAATTTTCAAAAAAGTCGTGAAATTTTGATAAGTGCAAATGTAAGAGAGCTCCACGCACAGTTTCTTGGGAGTGGTTCTCTCTAGTGTTCAGTAGAGTAAGTCTCTGAACACGTGGGATTGGTCGAACGAGATCATTTCATGTGAGATGACAGAAGGACATTTCATAAAAAAAATTGCTCATGGCAACTCCTGAGTTTAGTCAAATGATACATATTTTTAAATTTGTTAAATAGGTTTCGCAGAATTTTAGTCAGAAAGGGCAGGAGATCAGTATTTATATTTTGAATTTAGACAATAGCTAGTCAAGGGGAACACAATGTTTCTAATTTTGACAAGCATCTAGCGTAGAATTTAATCCGTGAGTAGTTGTTAAAAATTTAGAAAAAATGTTATTATTGCAGGTTCTTTGAAGGCTGACGCACTTCAAGGTGAGACGTCAGTGTGACATCTCCTAGGAAAGAGTTGCTCGTGGCAACTTCTGAGTTTAGTCAAAAGAAACACCAGTATTTTAAATTCTGAAAATAACGGGCATTATTGTAAGTTTCAGTCCATGATTGGCACGAGTATTTAAATTTGTAGCTACGTCAAGTCAGAGGAAACAAAGGTTTTTGATTTATGATCAATTATCGCAAGATTTGTTCCAAAATAGGCATAAACAATTACTGCTGATTTAAGTCCATAAGAGGCAAACAACCGGTATTTAAATTTTGAAATTAGCTCGGACATCTGTAAGGCATGGGTTAGTAGGTGAGTGTCTCTCTGCACCATGCTGCAACAGGGTCACCCCGGATCTGTACTACAAGAGAGAAAGAAGACGGTTAGTTCATTCAAAATGTAAAGATGGGTCAATTTAAAGGTGAGATGCCGGAGGGGCAGGTGCATCAAGTCCATTATTTTGTCATCTCTAAGATCTATACATACTTCAACTGAGTTGCCTGAGGGGCTTTATATATTTCAAGTGAGATGCCAGAGGGACATCTCCAAGAGATGTAACCGGCTCTGGTATTACAAGGAAACTGCTTCGCTATTATTTACTATCAATTCTTTTTTTCCCCTCCTGACACGAAGGGAAAAAGAGAAGAAAAAATTAGAGTTGCATCGTGTCGCCAGTGTTCTTCCATAGGAAGGTACTCATTGATTCAACAGATGGATGTTTTTATCCCCATTTCTCTCCTTTCTTTTCTCTCTCAACACGGAAGGTAGAAATGTAAGGATAAAAATACTACTTTGCCTAACAATGGATTATATCTGTCGAATCTACGTCGTACCGTAGAGTTGAGCAAGGTCTCTTCATGATGCGGTTGCGAATTTCGCATATCATGGAGTGTGGGGGTGGGCCGCGTTGCGGCTGATTGGTAAGCGTCGCGGGGTAGCCGGCAGACTCCACCCGCACAAGCTTGTCAAATCTATGTCGTACCTTAGAGTTGAGCAACGTTCTCCTCCAGGTGCGGTTTGATTTTCGCATAGCATGCGGTGTTGGGGTAAGCCGTCGATGCGGCTTCTCAGCAAGTGCCGCTGTTTGGGTCGGCAAGGTCTCCCCATAGGAAAAAACTCATTGCCTCAACAATAGCTGATATCTGTCGAATGTGCGTCGTACCGTAGAGTTGAGCAAAGCTCTTGTACTGGTGCGGGTTTGATTTTCGAACATCATGGGGTGTGGGGTGAGTCGCCGGCAGACTTCACCCTCACTAGTTAGTAATTTTGGCTATCTCTCCCCATTTTACTCCTCTCTTCCTCTCCCAAAGGGAGGGTAGAAAAAAAAAAAAAAAATGGCATCGTGTCGGCAAGATTCCCCCGTAGGAAGATATTCGTTGCCTTCAACAATGCATGATACCCGTCGAATCAAGGCCGTATCACAGAGTGGAGCAGGAGCTCTACTCTTAGTGCGAGTTCGATTTTCGTATATCATGGGGTGTGGTGGTGAATGCTGGCACCGTACCACATAAAAATAATATAAATAAAGAGTAAAAATATATGGTATCCTTCCGAGTCTTCACTGCCGCATCGAGTTTGAGCAAGCCCTCCTCTTAGGCGGTGTCGATTTTCAGGATACCATAGTCCCTGCATCTGCTTGTCCCGTTAGGACAGCAGACGGCCTCGTAGGCTAGCGGGATGGGTGAATGCGAGTACCGGTGGCCTTGGCGTGGGTTTAGGGGTGGATGAGAGTCGTCGTAACACCTCTCACCCGGTGAATTCCTAAAATAATCGTTCTCAAGATATTATCAGTCTACCTGTACTTGCAATGTTAATGGTAGAAAGCATTCCGTTCCGATATGAAATTTTTCAGTAGCTTGAGTTGGTCAGCAATAGCAATCATTACATTGTTACTGATAATGAAATTATGAGTAATAATTAACGACTACTACTACCAGCGACATGCTATTATTGTTACTAATAAAGGATTTATTAGTAGTAATAGTTTGAATAGTGGAGAGAGCCGTGTTATGCTCCTTCCCAATTTCCCAATAATCATAATCAAGACAGCTCCTGGGAAAGTCTTGTCATTCTCAGGTTAAACGAGTCGCGTGCTCATTGCTTGTCAAGCGCGTTTTGAAAGCATTCACGGATTCAGAGCCAACTACCAAGGCTGATAAGTCGTAGCGAAACGTTGTCGTAGCGAAACGTTGCGCTATAGTCGTAGCGAAAGTAGTAGTAGTAGTAGTAGTAGTAGTAGTAGTAGTAGTAGTAGCAGTAGTAGTAGGCCTGGGACGGTTTAAAGAGTTCATTCCAGCAGTATTTCAAAATTGTATTTGCAGTACAACTAGCCCAGCCTAGATGAGTGGTCCGCCGTTCATGGGCTGCCGGATGCTGTGGCTCCAGCAGAGGTTGTTGCCATCTTGGCGGCAATAATATTAAAGCCACATTTTGTTGGTAAGGGGGTGGATTATTGTTGGTAAACACATTATTAAATGTGTTTCCGTAATTATCGTTTACCACATCAAGTGTTATTGATTATTTATTGACTACAACTACCCAACCCTAACCACCATGGTTAACAAGAATGTTTCGTATCCTACAGCAACATTAACTGCTGGAAGAATGAGAAAAGTCACCAGCGCTTCTGACGAAATTAAATTTGTGTGTTTTGCCCAGTAGAAAAAAAGTGGATATTGAGGCAGCTCACAACTGATAACCAAGGAATCATGGACAATTTCGTCCACTTCCGACAGAAAATTAATTGTGGTTTAGATAGAAATATTGATTCATTGTTATAAATATTATTAGATGTATTATGTTTTACTCTCGAATTAATCATTCGATTTCTCTTGCAAAACAGTTCATTCAACTATGCATTCAGAATTCACTGAAAAAATACCTAAATGATTTTTTTAATTTCAGAAACCTCTGTTAGTTTAGGTTCGCCCGATGATTTTCTTGAAATATTTTACACAGATATCTGAAATAACTGAAACATATGACAATTTATCAGAATTCTGCTCTGCTTGGCAACATAACAGAGCTCTGCTCTTTTTGACAATATAACAGGGCTCTGCTGTGTTTGACAGTTTTATAGACCTCGCTCTGTCAGGCAATATAACAGAGCTCTACCCTATTTGACAATGTATTAGAACTCGGCTCTGTTTGACAGTACATTTACCTCGTTATAAAACAAACTGCGTTGGTAATTTAACCAGGACTTCGTCGCAGCACAGTTTTTTTATAAAAGTATTTATTTCCTTTGAATTATCATTTTTATTGAGGAGGAGGGTGAAGATGGATAACATCTACTTTAAATGTATGGTTATTCGATAAAAGTAACCTTTCAATGGTTAGAGTAATTTTTTTGCATAGAGTATTGTTACCGTTTATATGTGGAATATTAAGTAAATTAACATTTGATAGAAAACAATCGTGAATCATTGGCCTGGTGCACGTCGCACCAGCGCTCTAGCGAGGCACCAGCACAGGCACCAGCACAGGCACAAGCACAGGCACCAGCTCAGGCACCAGCACAGGCATCAACACAGGCACCAGCACAGGCACCAGCACAGGCACCAGCACAGGCACCAGCACAGACACCAGCACAGGCACCAGCACAGGCACCAGCACAGGCACCAGCACAGGCACCAGCACAGGCAC
>SDVV010007845.1:0-17534 GCA_016164225.1 Gammarus roeselii | reverse complement strand
GAGTGGATAGCGTGACTTGGTGATGGATACCCGAGTGGATAGCGTGACTTGGTGATGGATAGCCGAGTGGATAGCGTGACTTGGTGATGGATAGCCGAGTGGATAGCGTGACTTGGTGATGGATATCCGAGTGGATAGCGTGACTTGGTGATGGATAGCCGAGTGGAGAACGTGACTGCGTGATAGATGACCGAGTGGATAGCATGACTTGGTGATGGATGGCCGAGTGGAGAGCGTGACTGTGTGATGGATGACCAAGTTGATAGCGTGAATGTGTGATAGATAACCGAGTGGATAGCGTGACTGTGTGATGGATAGCCGAGTGGATAGCGTGACTGTGTGATTGATGGCCGAGAGGATAGCGTGACTTTCTGATGGATGGCCGAGTGGATAGCGTGACTGCGTGATGGATAGCCGAGTGGATAGCGTGACTGTGGGATGGATAACCGAGTGGATAGCGTGACTGTGTGATGAATGTGATGAATGACTGTGTGTGACTGTGTGATGGATGACCGAGTGGATAGTGTGATTGTGTGATTGTTGGCCAAGTGGATAGCGTGAATGTGTGATAGATAACCGAGTGGATAGCGTGACTGTGTGATGGATAGCCTTGTGGATAGCGTGACTGTGTGATAAATAGCCGAGTGGATAGAGTGACTGTGTGATGGATTTCCGAGTGGATAGCATGACTGTGTGATGAATCACCGAGTGGATAGCGTGACTGTGTGATGGATTTCCGAGTGGATAGCGTGACTGTGTGATGGATGGCCCGGGTGGATAGCGTGACTGTGTGATGGATAGCCTTGTGGATAGCGTGGCTATTTGATGGATGGCCGAGTGGATAGCGTGACGCGCATTTATGCGACGGGCATTCGAGTCATTGATATGAGCTGACTTTGTTTCAATTTTAAGATAATAATTGATTCATATCAATCTCCGCAATATATTGTTGGTCGACTCCTTCGAAAAATTTACACACCGGGCTGTTAACATGACTAGAAGTCGGAACTTAACACTGTAAACTTTATTGCACTAAATTACCTAATACGGAAAAACTATTATTATAAATTCGTTTTATAGTCCGGTGATGTTGTTATCTGTTAACTTGAATCGGATATGCATTACATACGAATAATATTTTTCCTGAAATGATCCCCAATAGCAATTGTTTAGAATATTAGTGATTCTTAGTTCATTGTTTATTTACACACGTGAAATATCTTTCGCCTACGGAATAAGAGCTTGCAGTCCGAACAATGTTCAACAGTGAGTTGATGGTGAATGAAGCAGGAGATACCTTAGCTCCCATAATTTTGCTCGCCTTCCGGCGGTGCATCTTGCCGTATCGCATTCTGCTTAGAAAATATATAATTATGCCGTTTTGAATTAATGCTCGGACCGCCGGTGAACCACATGTTGTGCGGTTAACTAAGCCTGATTAACTAAGTTTCTGGCGCAGAATTAAAATTTTCTATTACCATTTTTTTTATTCAGATATATGAAGGAACACTCGAACTGGGCAATGACCTTAATAACAATTGCAGTGATGTCTTTTGAAGAATGCTAAAGATTTTTTTTACCTAACCACTTGTCAGATACCATTTTTCTTTTGTCATTGATGTTTCCACTATACAGTCCGGTATCTAAACTCAATTCAGTGAGTGACTGGTGACAGGGTGCATGGTATAGCTACGTCACATGCTCCGTTGTACTTTGAATCGGTGGGAGTGATCAAAAGTCAATATGAGAGATTTATATTACGTGGGCGAATTATTAGCTTCTTCCGTACCGAATAAATAAAATAATTATTTGAAAATCTGCATCCAGAAAAATGTATCGGAAGCTTTTTATCTGTTATAGCGTCTTATTCGTTTGTATGCCTACATTGTTTTGTAATACTTATTATATTAATTCGCGGCGTATTTTTTTCCCGCGAAATAGACTCCCTTTTATTTTGATTCATGTGATACACTATTCGCCTATTCTAATTCGCAGTGAATCTATGCCCAATGGGCATTTCTTAACAAAAAATCGTCATCGTCGGCCCGATCTCTGAAAAAAATTAACTCCTATAATTCCCGTTTGAATAATCCCTTACAATTTCAAGTGTACACTAAAGATATTTACGACCCAACATTTTCCGAGTCTGCAGAAAGGACAGGATTTGATTTTTTCAGTGAGTTGTCCATTGATACTCCACACACTCATCTCTCGAGAGGTGTCAGCAGAAAGTTTCAATAACTTTAAATTAAAACTTTTTCCCTTGATTTTTGATTGATCCAAGCAATCAATTAAGAAACTTTTTTTATCCGTTAAAAACTGTTTAAAAAAACTAATTAGTTACTCGCATAAATGAAATACCATACTACAATGGTACCGTAATATTGCAGTGCTTATAATTGCTGCGTCTTATTCCTATTAGTATGTTACCACTAGTTCCTCAATAATCTTGTTTATCATTTTGACTAAGCGCGCACTGAAGTTTTACTGTACAATCGAATATATCTTATCAAATCGCTTTAAAACACATGGTTTACCTACCCCAAAAGTTTACGAACTAAAGGCTGAACCGCAAGTACTTAGTTGCATTACGTCCAATCCATAGCATCTGATAAGATGCAAGTCATTTGGTTGGCTCCACCTCATGTTTTCGACTCTAGTATGGTACACACACAAATATTACATGTAAACAATATAATTCCATACCATTTGTATCCAAATTCAGGTATATTTGTTCATTCAATTTTATTAATTTCCCCCCCATACTTGTCTCACAGCCTGTTGGTACTGACATTGCCTAGCCAATCAAAGTTGCAGTGCCATGCATGTAGCCCAATGTGTATTCATCGCCTCGCCTGGTGTTGCAAGATATAAGCAACACAGCCCTGGCACTCAGTATGTCTGTTCTCGTCATCGTTGCGGTGCCCCTCTAACTCTTGTTCACTCTCCATCGCAGTTGCATGATGTGGGCTGGTCGAGGCCTGTATCAGGTCCCGTCAACAGAGACAATATTTAGGACCTCGTCTGACGATTCGGATATTCTTTGCCAGGTGGCAGCCCCATCTTCTTATTGAACAGAAGAAGGGGTGTCTTAGCCATTCCACACCCAGATTCATCAAACAGACGACGCTTCTTCTCGAAAAATCATTCACTGCACCTTCATTTTCTTTCGTTACTCTTATTGCCGCCTTTTACGAACGATTCAAGTCAAAATTACGCAAGGTAACTAGGCTTAACTAATCTAACTATTAATATTGTTCCACAGCATAGACGTTTTTATCAACTTCTGACAGCGGAGTTCCGTTTTTTCATTGGTCCGAAGTACGCTCGGGACGGAAGTCATGTGACGAGGGATAAGAAATACATATCAATAAGTCAAGATGCAGTGTGCTCTAAAACTAATATAAATGTGGTGGACAGTGGCAGTATAGTTATCTCAACATAATAAATATGCACCTGTATTCGATGTTGATGGGGCAGTGGAAGATTACAAAGAAAATTGTTGTAACTTGAAAACTGCGGTAAATCGGATTTTTCATATATATTCAACTGTTTTGTATATACCTTTACCCAACCTTTTGATGAGGTTATTTATATCCTGTTTACACAGTGTCTTCGGACTTAACGACTCCCATCTGCATAGGGTGAAAATACTAATTGACACTTTAGTTTTCGATGCCTAATTTTCAATAAGCCATCCGTCACGGTGTTGAAAGGAATTCATTACAAATTATTTCATGGCTCGCTGGGTCCTCAGCAATCTCAATACTATATCTTCCAAGATATTGATTACAATGTTATTCTCGAGTCTGGCAGACCATTAAATCTCAATCCCTGGATTCATTTTGATCATCCTAATTTCTCTCTCAGTTTTTTTTCTCTATTTGTGAACATATTTTTTTGCCAGCGACCAATATTAGACAACGGGTATTTCTTGCTTTACATTTCGATTTGAGTGTTATGATTAGCAAGAACCTGATGAACTTGCCAAACCAATTTTGTGTGTGACCTCTCATTTGGAGAATATGAAGACAGCAAAAATGGACGTGATTGATAGCTCACCAATCGCCCAATAACAATAAACTGCTCGCAAACTCTACGGAAATAATTATTACTGTGCCACATGGACATTCAACTGCGCTTAAAGTGCCCACGAACAGGTACAAATATCAGTTAATAGTTGCATCTCCTAGACGCGTCAGCCTATCCGACAGCAGTGCCATATTTGAAGAGGCAACAATTTTCGACATCAGGATATTTGTTCTGAACTCGAGTTCGATTCAGAGCTGTTTCTTTTCACTGTTTTTAAATCATATTCCCTATTAATTTATCAACAAAATCTTTAGAGAAATATCGCCACCTAATGGTCGACAGTAAGATATCAAACCCATTTGAAACTTCCCATGAAATGATAGGAAGGGATGGAATGAACCTGGGAGACCAGGAGAGAAAGTTTCAGAAGATAAAAATGTCCTCATGCCCCCATAAAGAAGAATCGCTGGAGAGTTTTTCTCAAGATCTCAATTCTCGTCATGTTAGAAGTTACGGCACATCAGAGAGAGACGAGAATGATTTTTTTTTATGATTTTAGTATTCACGTTTGACCGGGCATTTTTTTTTTAAATCCTCCAGAGATATTATCGTGTCATTCCATACAAAATAATTTAGTTAATCCTTCAAGAAAGTGGGGAATTTTACGTCGAAATCTCTGGAACAAAAAAAAATATCTATGGTGCATTGACCACATGCTTACACACATGTATAGTTTAAGTAATCTAGATTTGTTGTTGATGATTTTCTGAGTTTTTTTTTTTTGGAGTTAGATGAATATAATAATCCATCTTGGAAAATGCAATTTCTAATAGCTTCAGCATCCAGCTTTCACAAAAAAATAGAGTATTGAGAAATACAATATTTTTGCTATCAGATCAAAATCAAGTTTTTTCGTTTCCCACTAGTCCTATCTCGGTATGAATAGAACTGAGAAAGGTGTTGTACTCCCTACATCATTACCAACTGTTCAGCAGCATTAACAAATAAATATTAGAAAACCCACTCCGTTAAAAGTTACACCATCTCTCATAACTCGCTTCCGTTCCTGTCTTATAGCGTCTATTGCCCACCAAGTCCTGCAAACTCACCCAATTTTTTTCTCGCGGCGCAATATCTTTTGACTAACAGAGCGGGGGCGACGCTTGCACACACGTGGGAATCTGACGCTTGTTCATGAAGACTGTCGTCGTATACAATTATTTTGGCTTTTGAATTTCTCAGATTTCTGACGAGGAGCGACCCACACAATCTAGTATGTTAGTAGAAAGGTATAGAGAAAAAACAAGCAGGGAGCAATTATGCGATATTGTATCAAACAATTTAATTGAGAGATGTCATCTAGTTTCGATTTGTTCCTAAAGCCGCGGCGAACGAGAGCATTGCGTGACCAGCGTCTGAGCAGCGACTACACTTTGTGACCTTGTGGGCTGGGATACTATGCAACTGCCCTCCCCTGTGACCCATGCCACCCTCCATGAATAGGTGGAGATAACTGTATGACAATACTGGCATAAATTGTAAAAAATCCTTTATTAAAAGCAGTGTTTCACACATCTGATAGTAAGTGTTATTACAATAATCAATTCTAGGAATACATCTTGTGACTAATGTATTTTAATCCATTTCACTCTATCAGTTTTTTTTCCCACTGGGGACGAGAGAGAGCGCACATGGGACTCGGTCCCTTATAACTTTAACATCGCCGTTATGACAGGCCAAAACACCTTATATAAATAACGAAGATTGGGAAATGCAGGAAATGCTTGTTATGTGTATGGTCGATATCCCGGAAAAATAATAGGCGTTGTTCTCATGCTGGTTTGTGTTGGCCTCATCGTAACAACAAGGCACGGTCAACCATTGAAAAGGTGAGGAATGAGAACACTCTTGTTTCCTCTCCGTTTTTCCATCTTCTTCATGATGCACTGCAAGTTTTCTGAATTTCCATTTGACATTTATGTATATATATATATATGTATTTTTTTACCTTTTTTCGAACGCCTTCTTGAATGCCGTCCACTCCTCACTCGGGTTCTGCTCTCGATGGCGTTTCTCGCTCTTCACGCTCTTAGCCGCCGTGACCACGAGGAAAACAGCATATCGGGCCCTTCTTCATGTGCGGTCGAGAACGGAGGTCAATGCAGGGTCATGGGCTCGAAAACTTTGTCGCACACTAATTTTTGTTCTATCAGGGTGCTCTCATCGTGACAGATCTACTACATGAGGTTGACGAAACCAACGGCACTCCGCTCGACTCGGCCTCAGCTCATCCTCCTACATTTTCTCACTTTTTCAGACACGCATCCAACCTCATGTGCGATCGGACCTGTTTATAATTCGGACTTTTTTCTACGGAGCCCATTTCGACTAGCCGTCCCAACTCACGTCCTGTCTTCCTCAACCTTGATCGTATGCAGGGACTCGGCATGATCAATGTCGAAAAGGTTATTCCTCTCGACGGAGAACCACTGCTCTTTCTCCTCCTGTTTAGTCGAACGCCGCAATTTGACCATTTTCAATCTTCGTCATCGGTCCTCTTGACCGAGCGTTGCGTAGGGATCCTCGCCCTCACTCAGAAGGTTAATAACTCCATCACAACTATTTGTGCGCTCCCCTTCCTCTACTTACCAAGATTCAGGTAGTGCTGGAGATGCACCGACAACTCTTGCCCAGTGAACGGTGAATTGGAGCCAAGGAGACCTTCCTTACCGTTCAACCGCTTAACGAAGTCATCATGCAAATTATATAAAGCGGCACAACAAAAACAGTCTGAAATCAGGTTGGCTACTGACTACAGCCGCCCGGTTCTGCCACAGTTTAAGAATCATGTAATTTCTGCAGCATGAAGCAGCCAATCAGCATCATCGTGGCTGCCTTACCAGACTCAACGACGCAGTGCGTTATGTGGTGGTAGTAAGCTGTGATCGGCTGGTGGGCTCACCAATCTACTACTAAAATCGGATAACAATAACTGTTATCATGATTGGCCACTGAGCTCAATGATCTCAAACAACAGGCGTATAATCACTGAAGTGAATGATGTAATCACGGAGCCGCAACTTCAATTGGCTTGAGCAACTCCTAAATGCTTTCAAAATGGGACAAAATACCGGGGAGGTTTTCTAACGGAACGACACCAGACAACGTTCAAGTAGCAGAATGAATGCAAACATTATTTTTGTAGAGCACCATTATGTATGTAAGTATTGGTCATATTGGGATCGAGCAGAACGTTCAAACTTTTGACACTGTTACCAAGAGATTTTTTTGTACCCAAGCAATCAACGAAAAAAATGACACATGATTCAATGCTGTTTTTTTAAGGTGAGCTCCGGTACCGTTTCTTTTACTGCGCTACCACAACTTCCATACTCTTGGCTAGCTGAAACGCTACCTCTACTAGCGCCACTTTTTAAAAATCGCTCAATAGCTACCCGCTACTTTGCTATCGTTACCTTGGATTGAATATCACTGATAAAATGCTCCCCAAAGTTCATGTTTTCCTTTTTTCTTTCATTAAATTTCAAGGAAAACTATTGTTTGTTAGTATATTATGCCCCCGCAAAAAAATACACAAACAAAAGCATGCTCGTAAACTCTTCTTCGTCCTCATGCAGTTTTTTATTGATTATCTCGAGGTGGCCCTTTATGAAAATCAGCTGCTCAAAGTTGTGTGAGCTGAGAGCTGACCTCTTGGACCTCAAGATGGCCTGTGCTCTCCTATCTTGTGCAGAGCACAAGGCAATAACAGCAAAAAACACAGTGTACGACCCGTCACAAGAGATGAAATGAAACTGCATATGACGGTTGATCAGACCGGCATGTGTGGGTGTGTTTGTAAGACGGTACTCAGCCCTAGCATAGTTGCCATACGCTGCCTCAAGACATCGCGCGAATGCAACACAATGCAACAACATTTGTCGACAGTGCCGCAGTGACCGTTACAGGTTAATTTAACGTTGTCAAAAGCGGTAACGGTTTTTATTTTTTTCGTCCGATCTTTGCCACTCCAATTCTTTTTACTTACATAAATAGCTACCGCTACTCCGCTACCACTTAGAGAGTCCACAAGTAGCGGAGTAGCGGACCAAGATAACAGACCATCCGGCTTTTCTGATTATATATCTTCCTTCAGCTCCTCAAATTTGTTTGCCGGTCGAATGAACAGCAATTGAACATCATCAGTAAAAATTGTATTTTTATTGCTTGTCAACAGGACTTCCACAACTGTTAATCACAACAGATTGTGACAGATCACAGAGGTCGCTTTCACACCAGGATATTTGAATATTCTGTTGCGATAGTTTAACTGTTCAAATGTCGTGGGGCACTTCATCAATGCTTTGAAGAGATCCAACAGAACGAGGACGAGTAACGATAGACTGTTTTGGTCACTTGCTTTGAGACGAGTTCGAAGATTTTGATTCATGCGGTTTTATTTGATGTCCTACGCATATTTGCAACCTGATTTTCGTTAATGAGATTTTCATTCCAAATGCAGTCCAGGAATTCAAGGGAGTTAATATTTTCCTGGACTTTGAACGTCAAGTTCATGATCTGAGGGAACATTTTTCTTCCCTTTCGTTTGAATCGCTCTAATGAGGGAATGTACTTGTTGCTCTTGATGTGTTCAACGGCTGCTGGATGTATGCAGCGTTGTGACATCGTGTCCACGGGAGTTTATGGTTTTGAGCGAATAAATGCCAGAGACAATTTTTGCTTTGTTCGATGTCATGTGTGAGCATGTTTCCTGCGTAGGCTGTAAATCATTAAATGACTGTGTTGGGCGTCGAGTTGACACATTTCTTTCCAATATCTCATTTATGTCTCAATGTATTGTACTACGATTGCGTAAAACGACGTCATCAAATGTGTGATTTCTATACAATGTCGAAATGATCATTGGAGGTTTTAGCTATTTCATGTAGATTTTCGTCGATGCTCGACTTCTTCAATTATTGTCGGCACGATGTTCCAAAAGATGTCCCAGCTCTCTTTGGTTTGGCCGTCAGCTTTAGTTCACGTGTCCTAGTGATGGAAACTCATATCGCAAGGGTTTGCACGGGATGTGGAATTGATTAGCTAAATCTTCGTTGTTTTTGGATTTGTACAACTGACAACATTGAGCGCTGGTTGTAGATTTTTCAGGCTTGTTAATTTTCGATTGAGTTCAGTTGTTATCCATTTGATTTTAGGGCGTGTTTTTTTGTGACTCCTTAAATCTATTCAAAAAATATAGGTGGTGGACTATTTCCATCGTCCGTACTACGAATGTGGTTTAATAGTGAATGTTTGATACCAAGGCTCTAGTTTTAGTGAGTTTTTCCAGTAACCTACATTTATTCTGAATGTCAGAACGATTTTTTTTGGCGCACTGTGATCACGCAGTTTTGTTTTTCTGGGAATACCACTGAGAGACGCGAACTAGAACATAGAAAAAATGGTTGATTGTTATTAATGGTCCAATCTATCAGCGAACACCTACCGTCACTTCCGTTTCTGGTTGTTGTAACAATGAGTCGCACTAGTTTAATTATTTGGTGGTGCGTAAATGGCTCCGACAATAAAGGATTAGGGTTTCCTGGCAAGGGTGGTAATAAAACATCTCTTGCTTCGTTTCCATCTCCACACTTAGCCATTCCTGCTTCAAACTATGTTTTTTTAGGAATTGGCATGCTCTGCCTCCTGTTTGTCCTCGGTCTTTTTCAGACACTCTGTATATATTGTTATGAACAATAGTTCTATCTTTCTCGGTACCTACCAAAAACGTGTGTAGCACACGATATATTATTATTTTCCTTTGTCAACGTGAAACTGATCTGAGTCACTTTAGACATAAAATACATTTCGCCTATTTGTGTTTTTTTTTCACAGGGTTCTTGTAATATTACCTTTTTTTCCTTGTCATCCGGCGGACACGAGACCTGTGTGTCATCTAAACCTATTGACCTGCAGCTGTTTTTGGAGATGGTGTTGATGCTGGTGGCGCTTCTATCAGCGGCGATCATGCTGCTCAACTAGATATTTTGACTCCGGAGACTGCTGTCAGATATCTCTGTGTAGGTGAAGGTACTTGGCGCATCGTATTGTTGCGAATGAGTAAGTTTGAGTGATTTGGTCGTCCGTTCTTTCGGGGCGATTTGGAGAACTATTCCAGTAGTTCAAGTGTACTGGAGCGACTATCCTTGTGGTGAATGAATATTGCGTCTCATGCTCATGGTGACGGATGCGTTGCTCTGGCTTGCTGGATGTTTTCCTTACGTTACCAATGTTTAATTTCTCGATAGTATGAATTCAACAACTCAGAGCATTATTGATTTTTTTATGTATCAGGACTCCAAGGTCTTGAGTATATATTATGTTTGTGAGCATGCGATTTGGCTTTTTTAATGATTACTTAGGACCGTACTAGTTTCATCCTTGACTAGTAGTGTGATATTTGTTCTGTCTACATTAATTTGTGTTCGTGTTGGTGAGACTTAACAGTGTTTTTGATATATTTATGTTTTGAGTACCACCTGCCTGATGGCGTGGCATCGCCTGTTAATGCGCTTACCGCAGACATGTTAGGTCGTGCCGATAATTTTGGATGCGTTTCTGCCGTTGTAGGGTTTACTCGTTTCACGCGTGGTTGGATTAACATTTCAATTAACAAAGACTGTTCCGGGAACAGTGTGAAGGACGGCATCGAAGCATAAGTGCTGTATTTTGCGTCGGAGACAAGGGGAGATGTTGTCTAATGATGATCAGTCTGAGTAAAAGGAATAGTAGGTTGGGAATTGGGGCTGTCCCCAGGGGCGCCAGTGGTCGAATGGGTTGCCATGAAAGATGGCGGTACAGATGTGAACGTAAGGTAGCAGGAAAGGACCGAATAAAATTGTCGTCAATATTCAATTCAGTTAGAAGCGGATAGGCTGGAAAGAGATGGACAATTCGTATGATCGATATTTGATGTTATAGATGGTGAGCGAGGGAGTGATTTGCTTCTGAATAGGTTGGAGGCATCTATTAAGAGTTATCTGCTGGGGATTATTATAGTGTTGGGGGGCATAGGTGCGTGTATGGTACTCCTCATCATTAACAATAGATTCTTCGTGATTCTGGGAAGCAAGGTGTTCGACTAAGAGTGTTACTAATGGGGCAAAGGGGGAAGCATTCGATTTCTGTTGAATTAGTTGTTCAAATTGTGGTATCACAACATGAGCGAAGGCCGGAAATGGGACTGCGGTGTCGGGGATCTCGTATTCTGTATTACTAAATAACGGAGATGTGGAACGGTCTTGGTTAGGTTGCAGTGGCATGAATGGCAGTCAGAGCGTAGGTTTGCGGTACATTGGGTGCGTTTGATTAGCAGTCGCGCGAGAAATGGGTGGGTGGTGAGTGTGTGGGGGCTTATGATCTGTTCGGGGTTAAGTGTGGTTGGTATAACGTAGGGTATTGTAATAAATATTTAGTTTGATGGGAGGTGACCTGGGTGATGAGTAGAGAGTGCGATTGGAGTGCAAGGGGTAGTTCGATATGCAATGGCAAGCATGATGACTGGATCGTAAGGATGGGGTGAAATGGGTTTGTTGTGCAGTGACATGCATGATTGGTGAGTGACGAGTTGGGTTAGGGTAATGAGTGTTTTGATAGGGGCCTAATGGAAACTATAATTAATATAAGGTCGGGTTAGGGTGTAAAGGGTTTATTTGTTGTGCCGCGGTGCGAACACAGGGGTTGTCGTGAAGGAAGAGCAGACGACATGGTTTGGTGTGCTGCAGATTAGACGAAGCTTATAAAACGAGTTAGGCTGGGAAGCCGATATGTGTGTTGGGTGTGCAAATTTGGATTGATGTGACATTGGGCTGGACTGAGTGAAGATTAAAGCGCTCTTTGTGCGTGTGTTTGTCATTTCATTGCTAGCAGCTAATGTTTGTTCGATCGTAGCATTTGAAAAAGCGACGGTTGCAATCATGTTATTTGTGTAGCAGAACGTTGTAGTAGGATTCTCTCGAGTTTGGTGCGTTCGGCCATATTAATCATTGCATCAGTATGCGGTCCATTGACAATGGTGATTATTTTTGTTATGTCTTCATACGCGACACGATGTGTAAGAACTATTCGGAAATGTTTGTAGTGATTTTCCTTTTCCATGGTTTTGAATAGTGCATAAGAGTCTTGTTCGTTTATCTGATTAACAGCACATTTGCAGGTGAGGTGGTCTGGTTGAACATATACATAAGGAATTTCACATGAGGAGTGTGGCAAAACGTCTCTCCTGAAACGATTTTAGCCGTGTAAACCACGTCGGTTGGCTGTGTAGTGTGTTGGTCCTCGTCTGCTGCTGCTACATCCATGCCCTGACTGCTGGTGACGACAGAGAGGAAAATCTGTGAATAAAGGGGCTGGAAGTTGAAGGATGGATTTGGATGAATTTGCTTCCACGAGGAGGGGACTAATATATTTCCAGGAATTCTGGAGTCTGTTGAGGATAATAGGTCATATATGTTTTAGCTTGTTAGTAATTTTTTGCTTCTGCACGACTCACAATCTCGCGCATTCACCCATGCTACAATGACAGCAGGGCTTTTTGGTGGGAGTTGGGGTGTCTCGTGGAGTTCCATTGCAGAAGAGTTGAAGGATTGGATGACAGAATTTGCTCTAGTAAAGTCGTGTTGCTGTACAATAAGGAGACAAGGATACGTAGGTTTTCCTAGATTTTATGACAGTCCACCGTTAAGACCGTTAAGGATTAAAAACATTGTAGCAGTTTGAAATGAAAATGAGGATGTCCGTTTACATTACCGATGCCAAATAAAAAATGATCGTTTCATGTGTTTTTACATGAAAATTGTGTGTGTCGGTTTAAGAAGGGGACTGTGGGAGGTACGGGGCGGCTGTACGCAATCTTCTGAAACATTCTCTGCAAATTCTCTGCACTGGTATATGCACGGGGCGGCTGCTCGCAATCTGCTGCTACATTTTCTTCAAAAACTCCGGAACATTCCCAGTCACGTGAGAAACAGATTTAGTGCATTTACCAACTCCATTATGAGTGAATATGGATGAAAATGCTTAAAAGCATTATTAGTAACAAAATTTAGAGCCCTTGATACCAAAGTGAGGCTGCAAGTTCTTTCCTGCAGTGTGTATTGAAGTCATCGCCGAGTCATTGCTTCTCCTGTTGTTGAATCAATGCAGAGGTTAGCTGTGAGTGTTAGTGCAACGGCCACGCATGCCACGTGTCTGATATAGTGTTTTTATCCACTTTCAGTGATTTTTTTTTTGCTTGCAGCTTCTTGCTTAGATGTATCTGTTTATGGTCTCCAAGCGTCCCCCACCTCCCCGTTAAGGCAACTCCTTTCAAGTGATTTGGACTTCGGTCTCAGAGCCTCCAGTGTTTCGTGAAAGCAGTTTCCAAATGCAAGCGAGCGTTCCTTTGCTACTATTTGTTATATATTCCTCCAGCTTTCTTCGCCAATTTATGGGCATTGATATTTCGTAGCGGATCATTGATGTGAGTGTTGAACTGATCAGTGTTGGGTGCAGATCTGATCAGCGTTGTGAGTAGGGAACTGTTAATTGTTGTAGGTATGGAAACGTTGCATGCGATGTAACCAGTGCGTGCACTGTTTCCATCTCCCGCGCGTAGCCTGGAGTAACAGGGTTTAAACCAAATGCCCTCTGATCTGACTTTGTGATGATTAGAGAACAACTCTAGAAAACTGTCCATTCTCTCGTATCTGCCCACACAAAACTAACAAGTTGATTGTAGTATTTTGACCTCATACGTTGATTCGAGTTATTCTGGTTCGAGGTTTATTTGTCGATATTCAGTCAAACGCTTCTGATATTTTTTTTATTTGACCAGATGCTCTTCGATTACTTTTTGTTTCTTGTGTTTAAGTGCAGATACATAAATTATTCAGTTTACTCTGACTCAGTTAATTTACTGAGACCAATATCGTTATGATGAATTGATTACACAATCAAACGCTGTAACCTGGTTGCTGCAACGAGCCATGTATCAAGTCAAAGTTGGAGGAGAGCCTAAGGGGTCTCGTAACTAGCCATGCAGCCAGCAAACTTTCTTGGGGTCATGAATGCGATACCGGAGCATCGCACAGTTTATTTGGTGGGCTACCAAAAGTCTTCTTAAATCAACGCATCATTCCGCCACTACGTGTATTAGCGCAGTTATCATAAAAAATCCGTTCATCGAGTTTTTTTGGGGGGGTTTGCCTGATAACGACGGAAAATAACTATTTGAGGTTGAAAATATGTTCCTCGATTATATTTGAAAATTACCTTTCTTGTAACTGAATATAAGCTTTTCCATCATAAATGTGGTAAATATGATTGAACTGTCCCTGATAATACGAATTAGTTATGTACTACCATTCCTGAACCAGGACGGGGAAACAAGATTGTAAGACCAGTTGCACACGAAGTCCGTACATTGCGATCAATTGGTATCTGAAAGTGAACATTTTAAAATATTATTATGTTATAATAGGAACGGATGTTTTGAAGTTACCTCAGGCTAGTTGAATGTTTGTAAAATAATCACAAAGGAGGGACAAAAAATATAGAGCTCGATATAATCTACCCACTTTTTAATATCAGGTACAAAGATCACTGCGATAAAAAGTATGTCGTATCTATAGCCGTTATTATTTACATATTCTTTATTTCCGAAACGACTGTTTTGGCGTTTGTATCATTTCCAGTACGTTCTAGATGGTATTAATGGATGACAAAACATAACTAGATATTAACAGATTTGGCAAGCGGTTGCGAAAATGTATCTGTGCAAGACTAGCGACCCAGAGGTGTGTTTTTTATTCAGGTGTGTGACACGTGTTTTATTTGCTACTGTCAACAACATTGCTTGTGATGGGGAAGGTAGAAATATCAAAAGTACTTCCGTCAGATGGCGAGGCAGTCTAGAGTACGACGGAAAACATGACTATTTGATTAACAGCCAGATGCTGTTGACACAGAACAAGTAACTGACTTGTTTCTCAGATCGCAATTCACATTACATGACCTGCATTTGAATCTTTTAAAAATATTGAACACAACTCACCCCTTCAGATAACAGGTTTAGAAGATATTGCATTGTGACCCTTCAATGTGTGATAATATGATGACACCCAAAAATTAGCATAACCTTCTATTTATCAATAGTTATGTTCCTTGCTTTCAATTCCATTCTGGGTAACATATATAGAAATATGTGGTTGTGATGGAACAGTGCATCTAATGATCAATGCACTGATATTGTGAGTTATCTATTCAAGGTTTCTTGGGAATATTAAATTAATACTGACCCTGCTGATATTCACTCTCACTCAGCATAATGGTAACACTATCCCCGGTCTGAGCAGAGCCTGGCGCTTTATTCCTGTCACGCTTAAGAGTCCCTCGCTCGGTTCCCCTCATCGTGGGGCCCCAAATACCAATAACGCTCGAAGACCAATATCTCTGAGTCAGGGTTAAAGGAAATGCGTGATTCAAGTGTGGCAGCTGACTACTAAGCCTATTGCAGACGGACGATACTTAAATATTGTTTTCCATTTTCTCAAAAACACAGTGAACGTGCAAGTCTCCCTTGTTAATTTTATTTCAACCCTAAATAGCGCATAATATACAACGCACGTCATGTTTGATATTCAATAGAATTTAAAATTCGTTTTTATTACGGTATTGGTAATTGAGTACTTGAATGGAGATTATCGAAGGAAAAGTCTAATAAATTAGAGCAATGAAAGATCCATAGGCTAATAATTGCTTCATGAAATGATGTTAATGGTTACACTGAGTGGTAATGACAAATCGCGGAGTTGACAAAATGATCATAGATGTCATCAGGAACAACGCTGGCTCTTCCCTTTTCAACTTTTGTATTGTAATATTACCAAAACAAAATTGACTCAAATCTTGAAGTAACAGTAATAATAGTCAACGACTCTGCGTGAGTTAGGTCAGTCGGACCCGCTCACTTTCCCGCCTCTCTTCTTCGCGGACCCGAGGCCTTCCATTTAATCAAACTAACTCCCGCATTTACGGATGCCAATTTGGCTGCATGGAGTTCTTCACAACAAGTTTCATGAAGAATTATTTCTGAGCTCAATTTCAAGAAGCTCCCAAGGGGGAGTGGATGCATAACATAAAAATATAAGTGTTGTTTGAATTTGACACGCATGTAGGAAATCTTTATTCAGATTATGTTTACAAAATTTATGAAATATTCACGATTCTTCATATCCAAACGCGTGATTAAGTTGGATTTCGAACGAAAAACGCACTAAACCACTATTCGTCCATGAGCAATGAATGCACGGCATGCAACAACGAGTCATGACAAGAAGCAATTCAACATACTCAAACGGCTAATGAGGGCAACACTGAACAGTTTTCATCGGACACTCAGCATGACCGATCAAATAATATACAAAAGCAAACACAGAACAATGTGTTTACTATGAGTAAACCTTCTCATAAAACGTTTACTTGACAATCAAAACTAGTGAATGAGAACGCTCATGAAAGAAGTACACGTTACATCGTTACATCATCAAACAAAGAATACTTCATATATTCATAAGCCGAAATAAATTGATGGAAAGCTGCTAACAACGATTAATTGCTCATTGATATGCGAATTTCAAATTGATATTAGTTGGATTAAGACCTTGTGGGTTGTCAGTACTTAAATTCCTAGGAAGTCAGTGCTATAGTTTAATTGCGACTAACACTGGCGTTTCTTCATTCTTTGGACGACTGCTAGTCAGTTTTCAACCGCAAAAAATAAGTCTTCTGAAACATTAATTAATAACAGAACAGAGACATACCGCATTCCTCACTCTAAATCTTCATAATGTTTGCATCTGATTGCATAATAATAACATATGATCTTCTACACCACCGCAAGACAACAATCATGCAATCACGAATTTGATTTTTTTTTTCGCACACCAGATCTGAGAGCCTGTATATTGGAACTGACGTTCCATCAAGCGATATAGAACGCAGCTGTGACTGCCTGGGACGGTTGTTAGTGAAACATTGGAACATGTAGCAGCGCTGGAAAAAGATATCAGAGCACACATCTACCGGAAGCAGTTAAGAACTCATCTGCTAACGGAGTTCCTGGTGCCCACAGTTTAACATCAGTTCAACGTTTCCATCTCCGATCATTTTTATATTTGCAGCCAAGCAACAGTTCAACCTTTTACACTGCAATAATTTTTCCTCCTTCTTGCCGCCCACAATCAGTTCAGCGCGTCGGACAATTTTCCAAGGGCCTCTGGCCTCATTCCCACAAGTCCGCCGTTGGTCGAGGAGATATTGCTTGCCAAGGCCTCAATTGGGGTGTAAAAATAGAACCGAGAAGCCCCGTATTATTCTGCCTGGTAGAAGAAGTTAGATTGCTTTCTAAGAATACACCGTGATTTTTTGGATCTCGGAATGCGTCAAAATGTGTTTTAACATTG
>SDVV010007844.1:0-17534 GCA_016164225.1 Gammarus roeselii | reverse complement strand
CTTTACCCAGAGTGCTTACTACCTGTGTAAACTTAATTGCCTTGGCTGCTACTGTGCTGGGTGAGTTGGTTCATTTATGTTCCTCAGTGGATTCGTAAGTATACAGTTGGGTGTGGCTGATGTGTGAGTGGTTTAAGTTAATAATTTCTGCGTAGGCTTCCTAAGCTTATCCATTTTTCTGAATTGCGATTTGATTTCCTTTTTGCTTTTAGTTGTTGGATTTACATGAACGTATTTCCCAATTCTGCCAAAACATTTGAGTCCTAGGGTTGTTGAGGTTATGTACACCAGTTAGCCCTCCCTGATTTAGTATATTATCATTTCTGGATAACTGCATTCGCACTTTTAATGATGTCAGTGTTTTGTTGTATTGCATTGTGAATTATTTCCCTTGCTAATCTATTTTTGTCCTGACTTTAATTGTTATTTTTCCTTGGTTAACATTAAAAACCCATTTGCTAAATTGCAGTTCCCTTCCCTAATTGTTTGTTTGATTCCTATTTAGTTCCCTTGTTCTATTGTTCTTGCTTCAGTATGCTTTTTGCATGATAGTTCAAACTATTCATATCCTCTAAGATCCGTAAGTTAATTCTTCCCCTAAGGATATCAGAGTCCTATTCTGTATGATTGAAGTGATTCATTCCTAATTAGTTCATTCATATTTCTTTTTCAGTATGGTCACCTTCTCATGCTCCTTTCCTCTGACCACCTTTTGCTCCTAAAATCCATTGTTCCTTACCTGTGTCATTCCTAATCCTTGTTCCTCCCAGCTCCCTAATTCCCCAACTCCTCTGAACATCCAAAACCATCCGTACTGAAGAATAATTCAATATAGTTTACTTGGAGACCTGTTCTTTAATTTATACCTGGTATGGGTCAAAAGTCAGATTTGAGCTTCCACAAAGTTAGAGCCTTCCAAACAGAAAAGAGGACTATATTGTCCCACCTGTAGCGCGGACAGTAATAATGTAAACTTCAACTATTATTCAAAATTATGGAAAAGTATTGGTATCAGCAAAGTATTGACCATTTTTAGAATAGGTATAGACCAATTTTTTGGTATCAGTATGGGACAAATTTTTGTTATTGTCAGATAACTATTAGAAATTCTCCAGATCATGTTCCACCATCGCCATTTTCAGCGGGAAGAATTAAACTTGTGCCTATTAATTCTATTGTGAATTATGGGGAGTTTTTCTTTCAATTTAGCTACATGGAATAGTGTTTGGTCAATGAAGGCCTCAATTGATGTCCTGTGGTAAAATCTGTCTTATTTCTGATAGTTTTAAATAAATAACCATTAGCTACAGCTCTAGCCAGGCCCCACAATCAGCTGTTCTTTTGTTTAGCTACTGTCTCATTCAAAGATAGTTTCTGGGTAATAATACTTATCTCAACTAGTCCTAATGTCATTGGAAAAACATTATCTGCCATTATTCTCATATTACATGGGTAAACAGACGATCAGCTGGTCCACAGGCTGGAGATCTAACAGTTGTTTATTTAAAATTTGAAAAATAAGACAGATTTCATCACAGGATATCAATTGAGGCCATATACAATTCCATTAGAATTCTTAAAAAACTTACCTCTCCAAGATACATAATAGAATAAATTGGCACAAGTGTGAATATGGTGGTAGTGGAATGTGAACTTGAGGGCGGATCTATGGAAATGAACAAGTGGTGAGTCATCATTATTATGCTCTATAATATACTGGGACAATGACAAATAGTTTGCTTACAGGAGGACCAGACTGAAATGTCCAATGCGGATCAGAGCTACTCTAACTAGTGATCCTTGCGGAGTTATGGAAAATTGATCAAGCACGGAGTTGCAAATAATTAGCAGCTCATGCTGGGTAGTTTTGTAAATGCGCAATAACTCTGCAAAGTTGCTGAGCGGGGAGGGAAGGGGAAGTGTATATGCCTAATTGTGAAGCCGCACACAACTTCTCACTTACGCTGCTGTCGAGATGCTGAACTACAACAGGCGCCAAACTGTGCAGGCTAGGCCACTGCAGGCTTTTCAAGAGCAGATTTTTTTGCACCCTAGATTTCAAGGAGTACGCAATTAACCCAGAGAGCAAATAAAATACAAAAACTGTAGATATTAAGAACAATGCACTCAGATAACGTCTTTCAGTTTCCAACAAGTCATAATTTTCCATTAAAAATATCATGCGCTCATACTTACATAATAGACTAATCTTGTTAATTAAATCTAATATTCAGTGAATGATTATATCATACATGAAATTACAGCTGATTGTAGTGCAAAACAACATGATAAATGCATTGCAAAATGGGTACTGTCTATGAAACGTTCTTGGTGATGTGAAACACTTGCTAAAGGCACTAGACCGTATCGCAGCTAATAGGTGACCAACTTAACATGCAGCAAACCAACCTCCTTGCATAGGACTGCTAAATCAAACTGACACACACATGGTATATATTTAGTGACAAGCAGTGCAGTTATACATAAAATGTCCACAGAGTGATCAATCCATCTAAGTGAAACTGTTTTTACTATTCCTACCTGAGTTAGATAAAGTCAACACAGTTCAATTCCAAAAGCAAATTCAGCTTGGACAGTGAACCAGAAGGCAATAGCTATCAAAGATCTGACAGTTATAATTAAAATAGTCACATTATTTGAGAAATAAATAACTGGAAACTTTGAGTGAGCAAAAGTCATCTGACAATCACGAAGGATGCTATTCTTGTGTCTATGTTAGAAATTGTACATGACAGAATTCTGTCTGGATAACTTGAGTGAGAAAAAGTCATCGGACAATCACCATAAATGCCATTCTTGCCTTATCCTCACGGTTTAACATGACAAAAAAATCCCCTGCGGTTTACATTGACATATGATAGCATTTGATAGCAATTTTTTGAGAGCAGAAAATACTTCTTCAGGAGATGTGCATCTTCAAATTACCCTAGATTGTACCCTAGACTAGGGAGAACTGACTTGATTACCCTCGAAATCAGCTCTGATTGCACTGCCCTAGACACTACCCTATGGGTGGCTTGATTACCCCAGAGTAGGGTACTTTACCGCAAAGTGGGAACACTGGCAAAACTGCATTGCTCCATTCTTGCCTGAAGTATGAAATGAAACTATGGTGAATGCACGTCTTTGGAAATGTCACAAAGATCAGAACCTTGCGGAGGAGTTTTGTGGTAGGAAAGATTTCAGCTGAGTTGCAGGGTAAGGCTGCATAGTTCAACAACAAAGGCCTTAACTTCAATGATATACAACGGAGTTATTTACGACAAGCAAAATTTCTGCGGAGTTACGTGTTACACATACGTCTGATATGAGTACTTTTTCTACCCTGGCAGGACAAGGACAACACCAGCCGTCTGCTGCTGGACGAGGACGACAACTTTCAGTTTTCCCACCAAACAATGACAACAGGTTATTGTAATATGTCTGTGACGACAACAACTCAATCATCAATGCTGATCTTAGACAACGGTTGGATGCAAAATAAAGACTGGCCTACCAGCTTGATCTCCTGCAGAACTGGGTGCTACCCTGAGCACAAGAAACAATCTGCCACCCCAGCATCCCAGAGTAGGGACTTTCAGTGAGTGGACCCCAGGTGAGTCAAATGACAAATCCTCCTCTACATCATCTAAAACATCTTCTTGAAGGCAAATTATCATTAATTATGTTTGTAGTAATCAACTAGTTTAGATCAAAAAAATTACCAGCATCTGATCCTGGTTGAATAAGAAATGCAACTATGACAAACACTCATTTTATGGAGAATGAAAAAGTAACACACGTCAAGACTATGAACCTCGGATCTCCCCTCACAAAATCCAGACTGGGTCAAGTTGCCGTAGTTGAGGGGATAAAGATTCTCAAATGAAAGGATCAGCTAGGTAAAAATACTAATCGACATAACGATGACACAAATGACTACTACTGCAAATTAGAAGCATTGATTTAGCAGCTTTGAAAGTTTGTACCAGCACTAACCTTACAAATATTACATGCAAAGTATTCAAAGAGTGACGCACTACACATCCAGCCACAACCACATCTCAGGGCATACTGAATAGAGTTTCTGAAAACTCAATCAATCTATCTCGAGTTAACTATAAACGGTGTAATCGACGCAATGCGTAAGTGGACGCAATTTTCAGTATAATAAAGGTATTGAGCCCTTCCTCGACACGTATTTCAGGGATCATGTGTGATCCCGTTTTTCCCCTTCAGAGAACGTTGTTCCGACTTTCAAGTTAAAGGTCCACTAGATTTTCCACCATCGAAATTATGTTTACAATGTATATCAGTGGAATGGGGTCCATTTAATAACGTGGCAGTCATTTCGAGCATCAAAAATACTTTATTTGATTTTCCGGAGGGCATTAAAAATCACCATTTGAAGAAAGCGATGAATGACTGGCGTTTTGAAGAAGAAGAATATATTTCCATTCTGCTTGTGTGTACGCGTTCTAGTACTAAGACTACTCCGCGCCAACTCTCCGAGCTAGTTTACTTCCATGAAACAGGTGATTGTTGGTATACAATAGTTTGGCTTCCCCAAAAAATATAATTTTTTCTCACTCACGTGATCGTTCAATTACTTTTATCAGCGGTCGCATTCAGCTGTTGAACTTGAATGCGGCCGCGTTGAAATTTTGAGTTGGTGCGACGGGTCATGAAACTGATGTTTCTTAAAATATTTTTCTATCAAACTCTAATGGACCCTTGAGCTAACAACATTTCAAAATTGATGTCATTTGAAACTCGTGAACAAATTAATTATGCAATTGGAAGCAAGCTGTTGAATCCAAGTTGAACTAAATGGTACGTTTGGACCTATGGAATGGAAATATGGGGGTAAAGACGATATATAAAAAGGGAAAAGGCAAGAAAGCAAGCAAGGGATTAGTCTAAGGATATAAAGACAGGGAGTGAATGACAAAATCTCTCTAGTTCACTGGGACTGTACATAAGGAAGCAGTGACCAACTGCTGATGGGGCATATGGGTTCGCATTTTAAATGATTTGTTTATAATATAAAAACTACATATTGAATGATAGGTACTGATCATTAATGTGATTGTTTAAGATGGCAATGAATGAGCTAATGAAAGAATGATTGAATAGTAGTCGTTTTCTGAATTAACTACTTATGAATTGTAATCGTTGAATAGAATATTATAGGAATAAAAAATTAAAACGGTAAATTGATCGCCTGCCACTCTCCTAACCGTAATACACGGTTCAGTGCGTGGCTGACCGACAGGCTTCCAAGGCTAAGTGAGGTGCAGAGTAAACTGATCAATTCTTTTTTTGACTCCATGAAGTGAGAAGTTAATTTGGCTTATTCGAAAGGAATTTGGGCTCGGGCGAAGTCGCAATTTCACTTTCTATTTCGTTACGGAAAAAAAAAGTGTGAGGTGAATACAAAAAGTGAACAACTATGAGATAACATGGAAGTGTAGATTTTAGATTGTATGATAAGTGAAATTAACACATGTTGAAGTAGATCGTGATAATAAACAATGAATATGTGGTCGCTGAAAATGTAGTTCGGTGCTGGATTGTAAAAATGAATGGTTAAATACACGAGCCTGCTTTGATGCACGTGGCAATAACTGAAAGCGACGAGGAACACATGTACTACGAATTCTCGGCATTATGAGCATGGAATACTGCGAAACGAGAATATAATGTTGGAAAATGAACTTAATAGTTGACACCGAGTGTAGTAAACGGTGAAGAAAAAATCATCGCGCACATGGTGAACACACTGTATACAAGTCTGTTAGAAGTTGCGAATAAAACGTGGAAATTACATAGACAGTCAACACAACTGCCACCAATATGGATGGTATAGCAATAGAAAGCACATAGCAGGTCAAACAAAAAAAAATTAATTCGTGTCAATGAGATTATTTATGAATGGAGGAGATTGATTGTTTGCCGGTCGTCAATATAGTGGCTTAATGACTGGTTAATCATAGAAACACTTGTAGAGGCTCCCAATTGACCCTACATTGTCCTAATAACACTAAACACTATACGTGCATCACAAGCACCTATTGCTAATAAGCAATAGCCTCTTTTGATCTCATTGTTTGCATGTCTCTGTAGGTAGCTACAACATTTCCGTTCAGCCAGTACAAACAGCTTCCACTCATAAATATTTCTTTTGGTTAAATAAATGCGTATACCCACGCACAAAAAGCCATTGAACATATTCACCAGAAGGAATAAATAATCCAGATAAAAACCTTGAGACAAATATGGCTACAACGCCTTCCCAGATAAACACCCGAGAGGGCTTTCTTAACTCTCCGGAGCTCGATCAAGCAACACACCGTGTGTCTGTTTCTGTTTGAATCGTGTGTTCTTTCTGGAACACATGTATTTAACTAGTCGGAACCATGTGTATTGTGACGACGGCCCCGCAAATGTTACTGATTCAAAATGACGTGCTAAGCACAATACAACGTGTTAGTGATTTAAGCTCACTCAAGAGCTAGGCTAGGCCAGGCCACAATCAGCCAGGCCAGGCCAAAAGAAATAAATTGTTCAATGTTTCATTTCCTACATGTTACAGGCTAAATTGAAACAAATACTAAATACTCAGCTAGGTATTACTGGCCAATATACTCGGTGAATTAATTAACCAAAAATGAACGGAGGCTATACCTTGGAACCCGAAGAGTTCCACAGAAGACAGGTAAAAGCAACAGTATTTCTCTGTGTGCCACTCCAGTATTTCATACTAGGTTTTTAAATCTAGAGCAGACTAATAATTACAATATAGATTTCTACAGAAGGATATTCCTTGTATACACCTGAATGTAGGATTTCAACCTTACACAAATGTATAGCTGCAGCTAGCTATAGAGAATTCCTCGTTTCAAGCATTTCCAATGTATATACATACATGTATATTTAAATAATAATGCATTATCCTTGATTAGCTATAATAGGATATTCAAATTGGTACTCTGCTCATATGGTAGCAATCATTAGGTCTGATGCAATTTTAGAATTGTGGAGCTTGAGCCTCTCATTTTATTCCTGGTAGCTACACCCATAGGGGTATATTATTTCTACTTATATGTTAATTTACTACATGCACCCAATCTGTCTGCCTGTATGAGGCAGCCAGAATGGTGTGTAATTATCTCCCATGTGGCATATTTGGTTTAGTCAATAATTTTTGTGTGCAGCCTTCATTTTATGATGTGGATTGCGTTGTGAGGTGAACACTACCTCCGTTTGTACGCCAACCTCCTCGTGGACAAAACTCGTGGACCTTGCTTCCATAACTGTAAAGGAAGCCACCAGTGAAGATTACCCGCTGTGAAGCAACAGCATTATTGATTTTCTTGCCGGCTTTCCTATCTTCCTTCTTTTTCCCTCTCTATACTACCTCGGATGTCTTCTCTCAGTTCAGTTGGGAATTTATAATTACACAATACCAAAGATTGATTTCCTGTCATATTCTTTTCCTTGACTCTGTGTCTGATATTGATGCTTGCCTATAATACTCAACCTCCTTTCATATTAGTCAATAATTTTTAATCAAATTTATATGGAGTCATAAATTGGTGCTTTGTAAGTGAAAGCACCGTGTGCACTTGAATTATTACCGCTCACAGAAGCTCAGTTTAATTTAAACGTTCCGAGGTCAGAAGACTACTTCGATGTGAATAAAGTTTGTTCGAAATAAATGAGTAAAGATGTTTACATAATGGTAGCTACATAGCTATGTCCAATTAAGCTGTATTTTCTCTATCAGGATACCTTTTGCTTATGCATAAATTTAAATGAAAGCGCATGTCGGACGGTAGAAATATTTTCAGTATTGTGCCGTAGCTACAATGGCTTTTAAGTCTCGGATACGCCAGATGATTTTCAGGTATTGGCAACAAGAGAAAAGGAAGGGAATGAGTAAGATGACAGGTAATTTGCCCCAGAAATTGATAGGTGAATTAAAGTTGTTGTACAATGTAAGACAAGCAAATCGGCAGTGGGGAAATTAGCTAGTTATGGTGGTTTCCTCAGGAGACCAGGACTGGAAGACAATGCTCGTGGGGGCACCATTGTTTGGGCTGCCCCGGCCTGATCTTGACTGCGATAGCTAAATCCAGGGTGTGTTGTGGCGTTCTTGGTAGGGACCGTTTCTTTTGACTCATGGTCTTATGAACCTCCATTGGTGGTGCTCCCCGGGTAGCCTGGCTGGGGCCACGGGTCAGGGCTGTGGAATAATTCATTTTGTTACAAGGAGTAAGGTCTCTTTTTTTTAAGACCTCTTTAAGTTCACCCACTAAAGCTGCAGGCAACAATTTTTGCCTTTAATTGAATGGAAAGTTTGGGCTCAGTCTGGTATCCACAAGTCTAGTTCAGTAGTCGGCATAAATTGTTATTGGAATTAAAGAATGGAGGGACTGGCTCCGCTGAGTGGTAAAGACTCGCCATATTTTAGAATTGGCTGTTATGGAAATTATTACGTAAATGGAATTCCACCTTTGTCAATTATTACACTGCATATGAAATATGTGTAGGATTATGATTCATCAGGGTTCATAGGGAATATATGCCTGCTGTAATTCTGTTCTATCTGACACAAAATACAGTCATGCTTTTGTGCCCCATGGCTTATGACATTATTCATCGTACAAAATGTATATCAGTTACCAGAATATATTTTGCTAGCTTTAAGCATGCACTAGGAAAGGGCATTAATAATCTAGGGATGCGTTCAAATATTTCTATTTTGTCTACCTATATTACACTATTTACAATGGTCACCAAATCAGGCCACATCACTTTCAACCTGGTGCTGTACTCTGGACTGACCAGTCCACAAATCGGTAATGTATTTATATATATGTTTTTATACATATTATAGACCCCCCTAAATGCCTAAAAAGAAGCTGTTAATGAAACTAACACACACTGAAGAACTTACCCAGGTTTTGCTGGCAGAAACACACACATCGAAAATGTTTAACGAATGAGTGTTCTGGTTTTCCGTGCCTTGCAGCAAGCTTACTCAATGTTGCCGCTGGCGTGACAGTTTAAACTTGTTTTAACTGAAACTTACACTTGTGATATGCCGGCTCCCATGCTACGGTCTATTCGAATGAGCACCATGAGCAAGATAATGCTTACCAGTCTATTTGAATACCAATTGTAGGGACACTTGTCCTCTACAAACCTTTTGGTTTTACCAACTGGTGACTCATTAACATACCAAACTGGTGACCTGCACCTATGTCAAATCAGGGTTTACAGACAGGTAGAACTGGGGGCAAGTAGTGAAGCTGCATGAGGGAAATAGCATATCAACTTGAGGTAGTTGAAAAGAAGTTTTAGATTTAAAATTTGGCATTTACACCGATAACTGCAGATTAAGGAGCTAATTTTAATTGGTAACTCTGCAACTTAACAAATTCGTATTGCAAATTTTAACATAATCTTCGTATATGAAACAAACTGGCATACAGGCAAAACATTTCACATCACAATTCTGTGCTTTTGATAAAATTCTTGTGCCAACTTGGTGTCAGCAGATTCAGAACCACTGCACAGTGACCTGCTGGTGTATTCACAACACACACCCAAGCACATAGGATACTTTTTTCACTTTTCAATCTTTGTGACAACTTTGGTGTTAAAAGCTCGTGCTCACCTACAAATGGTGTAACCTCCACCTCAGTGTTAATGTTCAGTGAACTTTGAGGTATTGCAAACTCGCAGCACACATAGGAATTCAATTTTCATTTCAATATCTCAACAAAAACATTTTGCATTCCACACCTAGGTACACATTCCACATTGAAAACAGACATTGCAATTAGAAAATAATTCCTACCAGTCGGTCAATAGAATTACAACTTAAAAACAGACCCTTGCCGACCAAGCCCACACATCCAACATGGCAGAGGACGGGAACCCAGACAGAAACCTCATTGTAGGTAGCCCATCAACTTCCAACAGCATAACTGCATGCAAGGACTTTAATGTCACACCTTACATGCCTGAAGCCTCAGCTTTTTGGTTCTTCTTACTGGAAGCCAACTTCACAGCACATGCTATCACTGAAGAAAAAAACAAAGTCCGGTTGACGCTCATAGCCCAACCACCACAACTACGACTATCACTCCAGGATATAGTCATGACCGAAGGAGACGACCGCTACACAAAAAATAAAGAGAAAATAACTTCCTTAGACACACAACCGGAATCAGCTCGCATAAGACAAATTCTGGACAAAGAACGTCGAGGTACCCACACAATGGCACAGTTCTGGCTCACATTTGACATCGTCTTGGTAGGGACTCGGAATCCATTGCACACCACAACAGCCCGCTCTTGAAAGATATGTTCATGATGGAAATCCCGACCAACATCAAATATGCACTATTGGTCAACAATAAAACAACCCTTACTGACATTGTTGAGGCAAGAGATCAAATACTAACTAAATACCCGGAGTCAAACATTCCAGAAAACAACATCAGTAGTGTTTAGCTAACATCCACACCACAGCCACAATATAACACACCTACGCACAGCGATACCAGTCTAACTATCAATGCTCTGACCCCACGAATGTCAGAAATGGATTCCAAAAATAGAGCACTCACACAGGAAAAAGACCATCTACTAAAAAAGGTTGACCACCTGGAGAGAACAATCCACAATCTGGACGACAAAATCAATAAACAGCAACAATCATCCATGACCAGACTGCAAAAGCTGGAACAACGACCACATTACAACAACCAGGGAAACAGAGGAAGAAGCACTTCCCACCGACGTGAACCTTTTGCAGAAAACAGAACACGTTGTCAATTTCACAGGGGCTTTGGCAGAAATGTTCGCAGATGAACAATCCCATGTGACATGAGCAAATTTTTCAACAACCAGGAGGAAAACTAATATCACGTGATAACAACACGAGCACCGTCACGGCAATAACCCTCAAGAAGACTCGTCTTTTAACCATAACCGACAGAAAAAGCAAGTTCACCGTCTTGATAGACACAAGTGCTGCTGTCTCTGTCATTCCACCACAATCAACCGACCTCAGAAATGAGGAAGTAAGCAGTCTTCGCGCTGCCGATGGTTCCCGTATACCCATCTATGGCGAGTGCCTGATGACCCTCAATATTGACCTGCGAAAGGATATAACTTGACCATTCATCATAGCTCAGGTTGATCAACCAATTATTGGTGCTGACTTGCTTGCCCACCACAAGCTTGTGGTAGACATACATAATAGGCGCCTCATGGATACCTCCGCGAGCTTGACTGCCTCCGCAGGTATGGCTTTAGCCGGTGCAACACTTAACACCCTAGGAGACGACCCTGACAGCTACAGAAAATTATAGAAGACACACAAAACCATCACAATGCCTAACACTGCATTGACAAACGCTAAGCATGATGTAAGATACATCATCACAACAACAGAACAACCACTCTTAGTGCGCCCCAGGCGACTTAATCTTGAAGTCGCAGACTCGGCAAAAGAAGCCTTAAAAGGGATGCTTCAAGATGGGATCATCCGACCCAGTAAAAGCCCATGGGCTTCACCATTACTTTTGGTACCCAAGAAGGTTAGTTGGAGACTGTGCGACAATTTCAGAAGTGGTAATTCCCTGACGGTACGCGATAGCTACACCCTCTAGAACACCTGCCAGCTCAAATGAGACTGAGCATCTCCAAGACCTTGAAAAACGTTTCACCAGACTAACAGCTCATGGGCTAGTCATTCATCCTCTCAAAAGTGAGTTTGGACGCCCCGAAGTGGACTTCCTTGGACACAGAATAACCTCACAAGGAATTTTGACGTTGCCCGAGAAGGTCAAGGCTATCAACAATTTTGAGAAGCCCGTTTTCATCAGGACGCTCCGAATATTCTTTGGAATGATACAGTTTTACAACAGATTCCTGCATGACACTGTCTCATTCATGGCACCGCTCAATACACTTCTTTCGGGGAAACCCAGGAAAGATGACAAAACTGCTTGGAACCCAGAATTGAACTAGGCATTTGAAGATGCAAAAGCAGCACTAGCTCAAGCAACAATGCTTCATTACCCATTGCCTGATGCGCCAACTGCAATTGCAGTAGATGCTTCTAACACCACAGTGGAAACAGTGCTACAGCAGCTCCAAGACAATGAATGGAGACCGCTTGCTTTCTTTAGCAAGAAAATACAGCCAAAGGAAGGGAAATACTCCACCTTTGGTTGATAATTGCTCGCAGCTTACCTTTCAGTGAAGCATTTCCGCTACTTCACGGTAGGCATAGACTTCGCCATCATCAATGATCATAAACCATTGGTTGGTGCACTTCACAAACGACAGGAACGAGACCTCCCTCGAGAGAGCCGTCAACTCTCCTGCATCAGTCAGTTCACAACTGATATCCGCCACATTGCTGGAGAAAAAGAACCAAGTCGCAGACGCTTTGTCACGATGTCATGATCAAGAGGAACCAGTCACGCAACTGCCTCCTGAACAAAACGACGAAGATTGTGATTACATTCCCACAGAAATATTCACGGACATTGATGAAGAATGACTTCGCACGGAACAACTTCAAGACCAAGAGTTGAAAGCACTACTCGAAGACGAGGATTCAACCTTCCGCCTACAATAAGTTGATGGAATCTACATGCACATACATGACTATGTGTGCCGACCTTACATTCCAAAGACAATGCGTAAGGAATTCTTCCATAAAGTGCACAACATCGCCCATCCTGGGAAGCGTGCCACCGTTCAGCAACTTGCCACGCGTTATGTGTGGCCAGCCATGAAGAAAAATATCCGACAATGGTGTGAGCAGTGCACAAACTGTCAAAAAGGCAAAATAAGTCGTCACACATTTGTTCCATCACAAACCATACCACCAGAAGGAGGAAAGTTTGCGCAGGTACATCTCGATCTCGTGGGACCCTTACCTCACAATGAGGGGTACGAATACCTACTCACCATGATCGACAGACATACCCGCTGGCCTGAAATCTGTCCCATCAAAGATGCACGAGCAGAAACAGTCAGCAAAGCTTTCCTTGCCACCTGAATCTCACGCTATGGTTGCCCCATCAGCATCACCACAGACCGCGGTCCTCAGTTTGAATCAGCATTGTGGACCAGTCTCAGGGAAACCCTTGGTTTGGTGCTCATTAGGACCACCGCTTACCACCCTCAGGTCAATGGCCTGATCGAACGACTCCACCGCCGAGTCAAGGATGCATTAAAAACACAGGCTGATCCTCACCACTGGGTGGAAAAATTTCCACTCATTCTCTTGAGCATGCAATCCGCAGTATAAGAGGACACCGGTTCCACATCAGCAGAACTCTACCTCCGTTTGTACGTCAACCTCCTGCTGGCAAGCCCTGAGACAAAACTCGTGGACCTTGCTTCCATAACTGTAAAGGAAGCCACCAGTGAAGATTACCCGCTGTTAAGCAACAGCGTCCTTGATTTTCTTGCCGGCTTTCATATCTCCCTTCTTTTCCCTTCTATATTACCCCGGATGTCTTCTCTCAGTTTATTTGGGAATTTATAATATCACAATACCAAAGATTGATTTCCTGTCATATTCTTGTCCTTGACTCTGTCTCTGATATTGATGCTTGCCTATAATACTCAACCTCCTTTCATATTAGTCAATAATTTTTAATCAAATTTATATGGAGTCATAAATAGGTGCCTTGAAAGTGAAAGCACCGTGTGCCCTTGAATTATTACCGCTCACAGAACCTCACTTTAACTTTAACTTTAACTTTAACGCTTTGGTTTTGCCAACTGGTAACTCATTAACCTACCTAATATACCAAACACTCTTCACACGAGCAATATCTGCATAACAAACAGAATGTCGAGCAGGTCGAACACGAAACATTCACGCCAGCGAGGGCAAGGTGTTGCAATACTCACAACGCTATGGATACCGTATGCACAAAATACGGTGCAAATTCAATTAGCGACGTGCAGTTCGTGCGAGGAGTGCACTCTGTGATCGATTCATGGGGCGCCCGTGTTAAGCGTTGAACCTGATGAATTGGGTGGTATTGATGGTCGAGGTCGGCGTGACTGGGTGGTTGGTGTGTGGCTTGTTAATGATTTTGAGTTGCTTGGTTGGTTGACGAGGGTTGCCGTGTACACGGCATGCTGCGGTCATGGGTGATGAGCGAGGTGATGGATGATTGTGAACACGGGATGAACCCGTGTTGGTTGGGCTGGTTAGTGCTGAAGGCCTGGGATCGCCTGAGTGCGGTTGTTGAGTAGACGCTTTACGGTTCGTCGTAGTTGTCCCGTGCAGACTGAGATTTACTTTAGCCAGTGAGCGCGGCTTCTTGGTACTTGACTGGTAGAGTTAGTAAGAATAGTGCAGCTCTGAATGATGTGTGGGAGGCTGCGATTTGTTGAAGAGGCTCAGCGCCAGATGTGACTATCGCATGCTACGTAGGAGACCAGTTGCCCACGAATAATGCACAATGACTATCATATGCTACGTTGGCCTTATAGAGAGAATTTTTGTTTGTGTTTTCTTGCGATAAGGGCAGTTGAATAGATAGGCATAAAAATAATAATAACCATTCCTGCCAATGCACTCGATGGCAAAATACTATCTCACTAAGAAATGAATGACTATGACGTTAAATAAGCCAATACTGATAACAATGTTTGATTTTTGCGAGTTGAACCATCAATACATGATAGCAACGATTATGTGACAAAAGATCGATTGAATATGAATAACTTTCATTATAACGCGGCTGGGTATGCGACTGTACACAACTTGGATGGTGGGTTTCAGAGGAATGAGTGTTAAAGCTGTAGGCTTATGACGTCATTGGAATGTAGTGGTCTGGAAAGGTCTAGTGACGACCGTGGGTCAACGATTGCATTCCTGTTAGGTTAATTAACAATTAAATCTAGACAGTAAACAATGAGTCAGGGCTTCAGAGTTTGGGCGTGAATGTTGAAAATAGCAATGAGCCTGACCGGCAGATTTGATTCAAATCGCCCGGCTGTTGGCTATGACATGTGGGATGTTATGATGCAGCCTGAAACTTAAAACCTGTATTGTATGAATGAGTGCACATAGACATGATCCATACATAGCATGAATCATCATAAATAGACACATAACATGTGCAATCAGCTATATGATATTTTAGCGTTACATGACATGCTAGAATGACACAATATTCAATTATGACACTGCCAGGGCAATAGTAACAGTAGGGCGACTGTAGTAGAGCGCTTGTTAGGTGAATAAGCGTCGCTTCAATACAATGGGTCACTGTTTTTCAAGTCGAGGACTTGTCGACCAGGACCTTCATGTGGGAACAGAATAGGAGATCGATGCGGAGCACGTGGGGACCAGGCAATGGAATTACCGGAGCATCTTTTTCTCCTGTGGCGACATGACGTCCATTTCGACATGACATCCTTTTTTTCATACGTCAGAAATAATATAAGTCACCGTAAAACTCGGTGAACAACAATGTCAACAAATGACCATCTCGTCCAGTTCAATTTATACAATGATAACCAACTGATTTCAAACAACCCCATCGCACGAGAAAATTCTATTCTCTGTACCAGAACACAAGGAAGTGTTGAATGTGAGGAGGGCTCCACTCTCTGATAACTTTCTAAGTAAAATACAATGGTTTACTATAACAGAAGCCTACGTCGTGATTGAAAATAAAAACACAGGAAGACAGAACATTCCTTATTTCCACAATGCTCAATTGTTTGTTTCAAATGACTTATCGTAAGTTTCATTCATGATCCTCTGTGAATCCAAACGGACCATTTGTGATAAAAAGAAATGCGAACAATCGAGAACAAATAACATGCTACTAACATCTGTCACAGCTACTACCCTCTGTTACAGCTACTAACCTCTGTCACAGCTACTAACCTCTGTCACAGCTGCTAACCTCTGTCACAGCTACTATCCTTTGTCACAACTACTAACCTCTGTCACAGCTACTGACCTCTGTCACAGCTATTAACCACTGTCACAGCTACTACCCTCTGTCACAGCTACTACCCTCTGTCACAGCTACTAACCTCTGTCACAGCTACTAGCCTCTGTCACCGCTACTAACCTCTGTCACAGCTACTAACCTCTGTCACAGCTACTAACCTCTGCCACAGCTACTACCCTCTGTCACAGCTACTACCCTCTGTCACAGCTACTAACCTCTGTCACAACTACTAACCTCAGTCACAGCTACTAACCTCTGTCACAGCTACTATCCTCTGTCACAGCTACTACCCTCTGTCACAGCTACTAACCTCTGTCACAACTACTAACCTCTGTCACAGCTACTAACCTCTGTTACAGCTGCTAACCTCTGTCACAGCTACTACCCTCTGTCACAACTACTAACCTCTGTCACAGCTACTAACCTCAGTCACAGCTACTAACCTCTGTCACAGCTGCTGACCTTTGCCACAGCTACAAACCTCAGTCACAGCAACTAACCTCCGTCACAGCTACTAACCTCTGTCACAGCTATTAACCTCTGTCACAGCTACTACCCTCTGTCACAGCTACTACCCTCTGTCACAGCTACTACCCTCTGTCACAGCTACTAACCTCTGTCACAGCTACTACCCTCTGTCACAGCTACTACCCTCTGTCACAGCTACTACCCTCTGTCACAGCTACTAACCTCTGTCACAGCTGCTGACCGTTGCCACAGCTGCAAACCTCAGTCACAGCAACTAACCTCCGTCACAGCTACTAACCTCTGTCACAGCTACTAACCTCTGTCACAGCTACTAACTATTTCCCAGCTACTCACCTCTGACCCAACTACTAACCTCTGTCACAACTACTCACCTCTGTCACAACTACTAACCTCTGTCACAGCTACTAACCTCTGTCACAGCTACTAACCTCTATCACAGCTACTAACCTCTATCACAGCTACTAACCTCTGTCACAGCTACTAACCTCTGTCACAGCTACTAACCTCTGTCACAGCTACTAACCTCTGTCACAACTACTCACCTCTGTCACAGCTACTAACCTCTGTCACAGCTACTAACCTCTGTCACAGCTACTAACTATTTCCCAGCTACTCACCTCTGACCCAACTACTAACCTCTGTCACAGCTACTAACCTCTATCACAGCTACTAACCTCTGTCACAGATACTAACCTCTGTCACAGATACCAGCCTCTGTCACAGCTACTAACCTTTGTCACAGCTACTAACCCCTGTCACAGCTAATAACCTCTGTCACAGCTACTAACATCTGTCACAGCTGCAAGCCTCCGTCACAACTACTAACCTCTGTCACAAGTACCAACCTCTGTCACAGCTACTCACCTCTGTCACCACTACTAACCTCTGTCACAACTACTCACCCCTGTCACAACTACTACCATCTGTCACAACTACTCACCTCTGTCACAACTACTAACCTCTGTCACAGCTACTAACCTCTGTCACAGCTACTAACCTCTGTCACAGCTACTACCCTCT
>SDVV010007843.1:0-17535 GCA_016164225.1 Gammarus roeselii | reverse complement strand
TACAAGAGCGTGATCTGTGTATGTGGTGTGTGATATTATAAAAAAAAAACTATGTAAAATAGAGTCATGTGGTGAGGGGGTTTGATACGTACATCGCATAAAATAATGACTAAATATTATACATAACCATCAAACTTGAATATAAATATATAATTATAGGTTAAGTTGGTTAGGATGACAAGATCTTTGAACCTAATACCGCTTATAACTGATCCACATAAAAAATGCAACAATGAAGGGAATTTGTTCTTTTGGAACCTACATGCTGAGTCTCATCCACACATGTAACAGAGATATCGATAAATCCTGGAATCTAAACATCTGCAAAAGGATATTTGCTGGATCAAATTGGAGAAATGTATTCAAACTTGTTATGATATGGTAAATAAATAGCCCTAGTGGAGAGATTCAAACATATCAATATCATACATAAGCATCAAACTTGAATAAAAAATACATAAATATTGATTAGGATGACTGTTACGCTAGGTTGCCTAAGTATTAATGTATTTGGCAGTGTATGGTAACTCTTTTTGCATTCATCAATATTTGATCTACGTTGTCGTACATTGATATAAATTTCGCTAATTATGTATCTTAGGCATGGTTTATATCCTAGATCTTGTGGATTGCGGACCTTACAACGCAGATCTGTATGAAAATTGTTAGGGAGGATTTATTCAATATTTGATATACTAGACAAAAATGGTTGGAGCAACACATCCAACACTACAAAAAAAAAATATTCTAACAGTAAAACCGTACATAAATCTTGCTAACGCTTCAATACTCGTAACACTCACTGACGTATTGGGTAAGCTTACATTATCGTTTTGAACTCGAAAGTCCACAAACGAGCGATGACCTAACATTACTGATAACTGGTCGATATTACTGGACTTGTAACAAGCGAAGTGAAAAATATATATGTATATATATATGTAGGCACACCATCTGCTAAAGATTGGTAAAACTACAGAGTCAAGTGGATAGATTTGATAAGGATGAAGGTTATATCAATGAAGAAAATACCTAACATAAGAAGTATGAAACGAGAAAAACAGGTGAAGATAGGTTAGGTTGGGTTAGGTTTAGTGCCCCATTACAATACAGACCTAAAGTGAAAAATGCTACCGTGGATCTGGTGAATGCTCGAATAGGACGTGTACTCTGAATTAGAACGCAGACTCATAACGAAGCCAGAATTACCCAATAACTTTCAAGTGTCTAAACTGCAAACGTCTTACAAACATTTATAAAAGAACGACACGCAGGAATAACCATCAAGTAAAGACATGCGGTTGGATAACGTAATTGAGATGTACATTCAATTATTGAAGAATTTCAACTCTATCACTCAACACAAATCCGGTAGATTAGTTCTCTAAGACAACATGGAACGGACTAAAATGCAGGTCGAGAGGTAAACCTACCAATTATTGAAGCATTACATCCAATTAAGCGTATTTTATACCCAACATTCCATGAAATTAGGCGAAAAAATATAAAACAAGAACTATAAATAGTTAAATAAGATTCTCTACTCTACCCTAAGCAACAATGATTAACCATTATATACGGTGTATCCTACCACACCCAGATGATAAATCCTAGTCCGATATCCTACGTGATCTGGTTCATGAATAAGAATATATACTAACATAACAGTCATATCAAAAATATCTGACATTTAACACTGACTTCATGAGAATAATGATATTTTTACTACGATACCATTCAAATCTATAACTAAATTCCTAAGCCTAACTGATGCTATGCCTCTAGCAGTACAAAATCAATGCCCACGGTGTCATAAAAAGTAACTCTATAATGCTTCACTAGGTCACTTCTCAGCAATCTACCACTGATATATATCAAATTTAGAGGTAACACACAGTCATGATACGATACCACAGACGTACCATGCATCTGTTAACCCATCGTCTCTGAACAGCCTCGAACAAAGACACCTCCTGGACATAACCAAAATCAAGACACATGTACAGTGGTCAAGAATGAGTCTCAGCGAGTGTGTGGCCATAAAAAGCTAGGCTTCTGTTTACTGATGACCTAAGTAAACCACTACAACGATGAGTAGCTTGTCGTATAGCCCCACTAACAAAAGCATGGAACGTAAGATCGACGGCTACAAGAACGTACATAATTCACGTTGAACATGGATGAACTCCAAAATAACAACCAAAAAGTGTAAACCACCTCTACACTAGGACCCCTCCATCCAGTAAATCGTCTTCTAAACGTTACACTATACACATACTAGGGTTCAATTACGAAAATTCCACATAAATGCAGTACGGACTTTGAACTCTTGAACATACATTCCTATGATTATCGTGGAAAAAAACACAACATCTACAATATATATATATATATGAAGAGCTAAATAAGATTCTCTACTCTGCTGTAACCGACTATAAAAGTGTAATACTTTATGGTATCCATCCTAATAAATCGGTCTATTTACATACACGAGCATGAACAGAACGAGCTTTTGCCTAGGGGACTCTCAAACTCCTCCTAAATATTGAAGAATTGTCGTACAATAAATATACAATACCCTAACAGCAAGACCAAGCTTGTAACAAATCGTCTGTTCTATATCTATAATAACCACGTCAAATATTGTATCAGGATAAAAAAAGATATATAAAACACTAAAAATGAACAACACATAACTAATTAGACCTGAAATAATGTTCTATATTGTAGATACACACGTAATATATCCTAAATTGTATAAATAATCACACACACACACACACACACACTAAAACTCACGAGATATAACAAAGCAAGAAGGTTAATTCTCTACTATATCCAAAACATAACATAACATAACATAAAAACGTGATGAACGAGAATGAACTAGCATTTAACCAAACAAACAAGAAATGTGAATAAGAGACCAAGACATACGAGCGACACACTGAAACCTATAGTAAATACGGTATAGTACATAAAAAATCTAATGAAATTAGCCTCAACTTGTCCAGAACAGGGATAAATTAACACCTCTTTAACTAAAGTAATTACGGCTTAATCGTAACAGAATTTCAAGTATACATATATAAATACAAAAATTATGCAAAAACGTACCAATTATGCCTGAAATAATGTGGAAGATGCAAACCTGATACACCCTAAAATGCCTAAGACTGTATGAATTAAATGATCGAAATTCCAAAAGCAACACAAAATTCAATATAAATCAATCGATCATTACTAAGTGAACATAACATGATATTTTAACTTACAGTAAATCCATATCATTCAGGTTAATGTAATGGAACACTGATATATCTGGTTATAACCTGTTTATTGCAATTTGGGGTAGATAGATTCTCATAACGAAGATACAGCATCCTAAGAAAAAGAAAACATTAACACGCAAACAACCTAACAAATAATCCTTACTATTTCTATAGATATTATATGCATATGAAATAAATAGACGGGAAACACAGAACCTTGCCTGCAATCCTACCTTCAGGCTGGTACAAACAGGGCCGTTCGCACACCAAGGCTGCAAATTAAGTTATAAGACTTGCCTACCACGCTCACCCTATAAAAAAATGTATAGTGATGAATGAAAAAACATACAAAAATATCTCAAGCCCCCACCGCTACGAACCCCCTAGCTAAGTATCGAATGAGACAATTATACTCTGAAGTGATTCTTCTCTAGGAATGACTCAGTCATCTTGTAAATATTGTATATATTTTCCTTCATCGGTTAGCTCACAAAGAAATACGAATAAAGGTGTTACTGCAGGAGTAAGTAAAGCTTAGCGCAAGGTACTGATTAATACAATTGGATAAAATAACAATAAACTAATCAAATCTATGCCACGTGTAAATTGATCAACATCGTAGCTCGAAGAAATGATATCAAGGTTGAAAAATTCATCATAAACGTGTCCGGAAATCAACAATCGTGCAAGAAGAATATGTGTGGATTCTTGATCTATAATACAGCTTGTAATTTTTGTATGTAATTGTTATTATCACTAAAAAAATATTTTATAAATGTATGTTTTTCAATACCCCCAAAAAAACATTCAGAGGACACAACATTGAAAATACTATATGACATGCAACGAAGTTGCAATATCCCCCAAGCATTGAAATGATAATACCCTTACGTAAATATATAACCTATTAACATGTATAAGCTTTCCATCCGTCCGATTCTTTATCGCCGCCCCGCCTTCGCGCCGACCGCCGTACGCCCGCTTGAGTCAAGGTTGCATGAATTGCGCCCTACCCCCCGCCGACCAAAAGTGACTCTGGAATGCCGTTTTTGTATCACTTTACTCTACTTCTGCCAGCACTGACCTGGCACCATGGAAGCCCTAACACACATTTGCACAAATATACAGGATCGCTCACCATCTGTATCATTTTATTAAAGATCTGTGATGTAATGACCCCAGTCAACAAAAAATCTAGATTTTAAATCACGCCCAAGCTACATAATTAGCGATTTATATATCAATGTCCGATAACACAACCAAATAAAACCAAATCGAAACCAAATCAAAATCAAGACAAACGGAAACAAAACGAATTTAACAATATCAAATACGTTAATATCTAACCTATCCAGTCACACCAAGATGTACAAATTTCATGCTCATAAATTGTAATTATTCAGGGATTTGTTCGTTATCCATATCAAATCACCCCACATGGTTCCATTTTACGTTTTTTTTCTATAATACCACACACACCAGGTACAGACACATACACGCAGGGCCGGTCACGACATAATGTAGTCGTTTTTAGGGTGGGTACCGGTACCATGTAGGCATTTCCACACATTTGTGCAAAAAGGGTTACCATACACTGCCAGATGCATTAATACCTAGCCAAACTAACCTAACCATCGTAACCAATAATTAAGTTTTTTCATTCAACTTTCCTGCGTAGGTAATGATACTTATTCATTGATTTATGATATATTCATAACAAATCCCTCGACATAGCTCTATTTTACGTAGTTTTTTTTCAATATCACACCCAATGTAGACACATACGGGCATTTGTATGCATATGCAAGGGCGGTTAACATCTGGAGCATTTTTACCTGCGATCTGTGATTTTTTCCATTAGAACAAAATCCCTACTTGTGTTACAGTATATTTAGTGTGGATCAGATTTACGGCATGTTATGTTAAAAGAACTAATCTTCCTAACCTAACCTAACCTAATGTATCCAAGAATATTTGGATACTTCAAATCCAAGAATAAGAATATCCAAGAATGTTTGAATATTTCAAAATCCTAACCTAATCTAACGTAACCTAGCCTTATGTGTGGTTTTCAATCATTGTCATATACATATGAACCCCGCCACACGACTCTAAATTTCACTTTAACATATATGTTATTTACTTCGTTGTCACTCTTGACCCATATTTGTTAGCAGAGAGGCCAGATTTTTAGTCTTAGATGGTTTGAATGTTACAAGTATTTCATATTTGTATCCAGTTTCACACAAACGAACACTTCGTCTCATACTAGGTCTACCACATTTACTTTAATATCTTCTGACACTGCATCTTTTGACGACTTGCACGGCTGATTTGCGTTTTCTTTCCTATAATTTTCATATACATGAAGATGACTTCGTTTCAGATGTCGCCATACATTACTCGTGGGTTCATGTTTATTCAATGTTATTTATTTTTTGCACAGATTACAAATCCCCGTTACCCCATTACTTTCGAACAAACGACGTCGCAAGTAATACCTCATCCATCCACTACATAATCATAATCTTGACTGAGCAAAACCTGATCGGATTCTGATTTATATCCTACCAACCGTAACACATCTAGATCATTCACCCCCAAGATAGGTTAATGGCAATGTTTAAATTTGTCATGAGTGACATTTGAGTTTCGTTTCATACCGTGAAACATATTCTTCTATGGGTATCGTTTCACACCTTGAAACATATTCATCTCGATGTTTGCAATTCATTGCTAAACTTATGAGTTTTAGGATAATATAAACATTTTAATACGGATTTACATTGCTCATTACTGTTTTATTTGTATTAATGACAGATCTTGCTGGATACATCATTACTTTCTTCCTCGTTGTTTTTAATTTGTAACAGCATGGTTCGTAGATCCAATCATACCCATCATCACTATGTTTCAGTTTCCTCTCAAAATCTTTCACATAATCTATCATATCTTTGATACGAATACCGAAGGCAGTTCCAGCCCCGTGAGTCCATATATGTAGTTCTTCTTCTTAGTGAACTTTTATTATTCAAATCTTCTTCAATTCAATGTATGTCCGATCTTTTTCCGAAAGAAATTGCTGCATGCGCTCCAGATTTTCTTTTGTTTTTAGGTAAAATTTCTTTTCCACCACCTCAGCTTTATAACACTTGTGAAGGTTTTCTGCTTGGACCATATAAATTTCATGATTCACCTTCTCATTTTCTGTGAACTCTGTTGCATACGACTGAAATGTATCGAAATCAGTTCCCAAATCTTGCTTCCTTTTTCTTCATCCATATATGAATAATAGTTCCCACTCGTATGATTCTGGTTGTACGCATTTTTAGATACGTAATATCTCCATCAGTAGTGAATATATCTTCGAACCAAGCCAAATCATCTTCCAATTTTTCTTCATCCAACACTCGTAAACATTAATTTTATTTATTCTAAGACGCAACGTCCGTCTCTTCTTGTTCTCCGCGTAGCACTGACTCCAATATCGGCATGCAGCTAGCTATTATAATGCGATTACATGCTTTTTTTGCAAAACGTTAGGCCTATCATCGATCGCCTTGGTCATCAACTGGGTGTGTATGTATGTATGTATGTATGTATGTATGTATGTTTGTACGTGTATAGGGCTGTGTACGTATGTGCATGTGTATGTTCAGGCGTATGTACGTGTACATGAATTAACAAATGATAACAAATTTAAAATTCAATACAATTTTAAAATTCAAAATTTTAATAACATTTCAACATTATCAACGCCTTGACCTTTTTTATTAGCCAAGTTATCAATTTAATAGAACGATTTGACTTTGTCAGGGCATCAAAATTTTTTTATTTTTCTTGAAATTTTGAACTTCAAAATTGAATTGAATTTAAATATTGTTATTATTTTTTTCTGCTCATTTACATGTTTATACGCTTGAACATACACATGCACATACGTACACAGCCCTATGCACGTACATACATACATACATGAATACAAACATAAATACACAGTTGATGATCAAGGCGAGCGATAATATGCCTAATGTTTTGCAAAAAAAATGATGTAATCGCTTTATTATAGCTAGCTGCATACCGAGATTGGACTCAGTGTTACGTGAAGAACAAACGGAGACGGACGTTTTATCCTAGAATAAATAAAATGAATGTTCACGTCACAATTTTTGTTTACGAGTGTTGGATGAAAAAATCTCAGGAGATGATTTGGCTTAGTTCGGATATATATTGACTACTTATGACGATATCAATTATCTACAAATGCCTAGAACAGGAATCATATGAGTGGGAACTATTATTCATATATGGATGATGAATAAAGGAAGCAGGATTTGGGTAACTGATTTCGATGCATTTCAGTCGTATGTAACAGAGTTCAAAGAAAATAAGAAGGTGATTCTTGAAATTTATATGGTACAAGCAGAAAACCTTCGCAATTGTAATAAAGCTGAGGTGGTGGAAAATAAATTTTACCTGAGAACAAAAGAACATCTGGAGCGCATGCAGCAATTTCTTTGGGAAGAAGAGTGAACATACATTGAATTGGAGATGATTCTAGTAATAAAAGTTCACAAAGAAGGAGAACTACATAAATGGACTCACGGGGATGGAACAGCCTTCGGTATTCGCATAAAAGATATGATGGATTATATGAAAGATTTTGAGAGGAAACTGAAACCTATGGGTATTGTGAAACGATACCCATAGAAGAATATGTTTCACGGTATGAAACGAAACTCAAAATGTCGCTCATGACAAATTTAAACATTGCCATAAATCTATCGGGGGGTGAATGTTCTAGATGTGTTACAGATTGATAGGATATAAATCAAATTCCGATTAGATCTTGTTCAGTCAAGATTGGGATTCTGTTGTAGAAGGATGGGGTAATTTGAGACGTCGTTTGCTCGAAAGTATTTGGGTAACGAGGGTTTGTATTCTGTGCAAAAAAGAAATAAAATTGAATAAACACAAATCCACGAGTAATGTGTGGCGACATCTGAAACGAAGTCAACATCAATAATATGAAAATTATCGGTAAGAAAAGGCAAATCAGCAGTGCCTGTCGTCAAAAGATGTTCTATCAGAAAATATTGAAGTAAATGTGGTAGACCTAGTATGAGACGAAGTGTTCGTTCGTGTGAAACTGGATTCAAATCTGAAATACTTGTAACATTCAAACCATCTCAGACTGAAAATCTGGTTTCTCTGTTAACTAATATGGGTTAAGGGTGACAACGAAATTAATGAAATATATGTTAAAGTAAAATTTAGAGTCGTGTTGAGGGGTTCATATGTATATAACAATGACTGAAACCAAACATAAGGTTAGGTTTGCTTTGGTTTTTGATGGGCGTGAATAACATGTAAAAGTGATGGAGAACTGTGTCAAATTAAAAATCATGAATCATAGGAAAAATAACTATAACAATCAAACAACGATGTAATTATGAATGTGAACGGATAAAATTTGCTAGATCAAAATTGGAAGTGGGCATCAAAACTGCAAAGAATAGATCAAAATGTAGAGTGCAGTGGAGATATTTGTTATGCAATAATCCTAAAACACTGAAAATCATATGCAAGCATGAAAAGTCGATCGATAATACATAACTCTTGGATACAATAGGTTAGGTTAAGATAGGATGATGCCGTGATGCTGACCAACATTGAATATCTTGTAACACAAGTAGGGATGTTGATCTAATAGAAAAAATCACAGATCGGAGGTATAAATGCTACAGATGTTAACCGCCCCTGGATATGCATACAAATGTGTGGATGTGTCTACATTGTGTGTGATATTTGAAAAAGCTACATGAAATAGAGCCATGTGGCAAGATTTGATATGAATCTATCATAAATCGATGAATAAGTATCATACGTAAGCAGGAAATGTGAATGAAAATAAACAATTATTGGTTAAGATGGTTCGGTTAGGTTAGGTTGCCTAGGTATTAATGCATCTGACAGTATATGGTAACCCTTTTTGCACAAATGTGTGTAAATGCCTATATGATACTGGTACCTACCCTAAAAAACGACTGCATTTTGCCGTGACCGTCCCTGCATATGCGTATAACGCGTGTATGTGTGTGTACCTGGTGTGTGCGGTATTAAAAAAAGGTACGTTAAATAAAACCATGGAGAGTGATTTTATATGGATAACGATTAAAACCCCGGATAATTACAATTTTTAAGCATGGAATATGTTCTTCTTGGTGTGATTGGTTCGGTTTGGCATTGACGTATATGACGTTGTTAAATCCGTTTTGTTTGCGTTTTGGTTTGGTTTTGAATTGGTTATGATTTGGTTTTAGTTGGTTTTGTTATCGTACATTGATAAATGAATCACTAATTATGTAGCTGGGCGTGATTTTTAATATAGATTTTTGTTGACTGTGGTCATCACATCACAGATCTATAGTAAAATCATACAAATGGTGAACGATTCTGTATATTAGTGCATATGTGTTTAAATTCCTACATGGTGCCGGAACAGTGACGGCAGCGGTGATGCCTTCGATCTTGAATATGCATGTAAAAGTATATCTAAAATTGGACTCAGATTTGTACTCATTCAGTTAACGGTCAGCTTTCGTTGTAGAAGGATGTCGCCAAGTTCGATATGGAAATATTTTGACAAACGAATAATACGGGGGTATGTGTTATTTGCACTGTGGAGATAAAGTTAAGCAAAACAAGTTCCACGCTTGGTTTTGGCAACATTTCAAACGAAGTCAAGCTCTAAAGATGCATTGATAGAACATCATACACCGGAACTGGGTTTCCCAAATAATGTGATAGACAGTGCTCAAAAGGGTACAAGCAGTAGAGAAAATGCTTTACCTCTAACATCCATGCGTAGAAAGTATAAAGATTGGGTGAAAATGGCTAAATCGAAATGAGGGGAGAAGCCCCAAACCGTAGACGAAATGGAAATAACGAAAATATGGGAAAAAAATCGAGATACATCACGTTGAAAGGACACCAGTGCCAGTGATCTCGAAACGTGTGATAGTGATACCGATGACATGTCATGTGAAGAAAAACCTGATAAAGTTGAGTAGAACCAAATTATCAGATGCGGTAATAAAACGGTTTCAAGTGTAATAAGTGTAAAATGTATATATGACTCTGTTTCAAAGTTGTTGGAAATGAAACATGAAGAGAGAAAATCATGTCTCAAACGTTTGAGTGCTAGGAGAATTTGGTATATATCGGATATTTGCGGAAATATACTGAATGGGATTGTCGGGGCAAGTAAGAAAAAATTTGAAACTATTCTATGTCATGTTTATGTAACTATAATTGAAAAATTAGAGTTGAGAAAAAGCTCGCTGAAGACTTTCATCAAAGTATTGGTGTTACAAGGACAGGTTATGAAGTGATGCGTACATTACTCCCAAAGGTATCCGTTTATCTAAAACGTGTACTAAGGGCAGCAGTCTTGAACCCAATAGACCTGAAAAAAACACTTCCAGATAATGAATCCTACTCCAGTATGATGAGGTGGGACCTCCAAGTGAGAAATAATGTTCATCATTGATAAAGAAGCCGTCGAGTGCCTTTGATATCGCAGATCAAGATAAGAGCAGAAAGGCATGTCGAAGTTGGTCCCATCGAATTTTCATAGTGAATAGTTATGTTCTCGTATAAATGATAAACCCATGTAATTCCATAGTAGAAATGTGATATGAATCTAATATCAATAAAATATATCATATAAATCTTTGATTGCAATATCCTAAATTTGAATCGAATAGCTAGTATTGAAATTGCAGTTATGCAACATGACTTTCAATGATTTGCAATACAACGCTTGCTGCCTTGCATTACAAATGCGATAGATACTATGCAATTGAAATTGTACTCAGTTACCTAAAGTATCATAGATACATCTCATCAGCTCCAAAGAAAAGCTCAAGCAAAAGTCTACAGCTTATTTTATGACACTGTAAACCAAGCTACGGTGACACGTCTCGCTCATCTACTCGGACACAGACTCGTTGCTACTCCAGTTCCAAGGTATGGTCGACATTGAGGTGTAAGTTCGGCAAGCTCCTCTGGCTGAATAAATGGACTTCCCCAACTACCAGAAAAAATCATCCTTTGTGCGATGAAACGAAAAATGGATAGCTGGGACTAACTAAAAGCGGAACAGCCGACGACTATCCTAGTGAAACCATTGGCTTGCAACCAAAGTGTTACAGCATGTTGCTCAAGTCCGACGCTGCAAAATCAGTTGCTATTGGTGTCAATTACCAGACATAAGCCAAAATCAGACATGAACAATACAAAGACATACATAACCAGAAAACATACACACAATTTGAGACCAGACACAATATTCCAGCGCAAGCGTGCCTGCTTTAAACTGTACGCCCTATTAAAAATTGTCTCAGTAAATTAGGAAACAAACGCTACTATATAGAAGCGTCCACACCTCTTGCCTATGGCCATCCAGACATTCCCAAAAAATTCATTGAAGTTGAACCTAGCGTCACTAGAAAAAGGAAGCGATGTGTCATGGGTGATGATGATGTTGATGTACTAATGGATTTAACATGAAAGAGACGTAAGCAGTGAGAGGCTGTCCTTGGCGTGTGTAGTCGGGTGAATGATGAAAGTATGTTCACGTCTTCAGGTTATATTTTCCAAAAATTCCTAATATGTAAATGATCATTATATGTAAATGCTCCTATGTAACCATGTATTAAATAATTAAATATATACATGAACATGTTTCATTGTCTATTGCCGTACGGATGGAAAATACGTGAACGTAAACCCTGTAACCGCTCCTAAAATCCTGAAAATAGATTGATGTAAATTTTCTTTATATGTAATAAATAAAAAATATATAACAATAATGGTGACTTCGACACAAAATAGAACGATTTATACAGCCAAATCGATCAAGAACTACAATACCATATACTATTAAATAGAATCGATTCCTTTATATATGGCCAAATCGATATGTACCAAACTATCATTTCATACAGATATGACAATATAATAAACCCTAACACCGTGGACAAACATTAATATACACGAACAAGCTTATCTCATCCAATTTTCCAAAGCGTATCCAACTTTTTGCCAAGGGGGTCCCTACTGCATGTCAAAATGTGTTATAGCGATATTCCTACCAACAACGCGGCAAGTGATTGAAGGTACCGTAAACTGACTTGTAGAGATTTAATCTGGCTATTAGGCAGGGACACGAGAAGAGTGCGACTCGAGATAAGGTCTCTGTATGACATTAACGGATAGAGGTTTGCCGCAACCGAGCTAAGTGGTAACATTTCCAATCGTCTGCTCCTAATACGAAAAAACAACATACACTCTCGATAACAACGTGGCCCGTTGAGTTTCAATCTCGTTGTTAGGCAGGGTGACGAGAAAAGTGCATATCGAGAAGAAGCGGATGGATTCAATCAAATACTATAGCTTATGCTCTATATTAATAAAATTAACATGTATACCATATAAACATATATTTATATAAGCCGTCATTCCCCAGCCGTAAGCCTGCCGTAAGCCAGTCGTAAGACACCCGTAAGAAGTCTCTTTGGCCTGTTATCTGACTCAGGTCACGAAAAGAAAATTAATTGAACCAAATGTTTTTACTTAACTCCAGAAGTAATTAATAATTGCAATGTCCAAGTAACATAGGAGTTAAGTCGGACACTCAAAGTAATCAGATCCATCCTAACCATTACATTGTCCGAATCAAAAATCCGCGTTCAGACGATGTACCCAGAAGTAATTAAATTGATCCAAATGTAATTAACTTGAACCCAAAAGTAATTATTAATAACAATGTCCAAGTTAAATTGTGGCTAAGTCGAACACCTAATTTTTTTAGATACATCCTAACAATTACATTGTCCGAATCAAAATTTCGCGTTCCGGCGACATACCCAGAAGTAATTAATTTGACTCAAATGTAATCAACTTGACCTACAAAGTAATTATTAATTACAGTGTCCAAGTTACATAGGGGCTAAGTAGGACATCCAAAAAAATTAGACACAACCTAACCAATACATTGTCCGAATCAAGAATCCGCGTTTGGACTACATTTACTCTACTAATATGTAGGTACTAGGCAGGGCCATCAGGTTGTAGGTACAGTAGCGAAAAAGAATCGTTCATGATTGAAGAGTGACAGGAATCGTCAATGATCATTTTACTTTCGACATTTGAACTCATTGGAAATTTAATTGATATTATCCACAAATAAGAGTTGTTCAGATATAATACCGAAAAAAAATTCCATATGAATTTAAATTCCACGTAGGAAAAGTCTAGTTTTTTTTCGTTTATAGACTGACCATAAACGAATTTGCTTCGCTACTGTAACTGTAGGGTCAATAAAGGATATATTAAATAATTAGTTATTACCTCATTGCTCATCGACCTTATTTTTGATAAGACCTGAAGTGATTGAAGTCGCCAGTAAAGAAGGCAGTGACCAAGGACTAGTGACAACAGTGTATCCTAGGAGTTAGATCACTTAGATGTCGATTGGAACTATGAAGCTCCAAGCTTCCTATATAATCCAATGAATGATTCAAAATGAGTTAAATGAGTCAAATGACTATATGAACTATGGAACAATGAAAGACTAAGGACTCTGAATAATGAATAAGATGTGAACTCGGTAAGGAAAGAAAACGCGTGGTGATCATGCGCGCTGGAGCTTTGCTGTGTATTGTATTTACTATATAATATCCAGTGCACAAAAAATAACCTTCATGATGTGAGGACCAGTAGAGATTTTGCGATTTATTTGCTCTGAAGCTTTGTGATTATGTCCTTCATCACTTATGTGTGACGTTTTGATACCCCTTCCCAACTCGGGTATAATAGTAATACTTTTATACTCAGTAGTAGTCTAATAGACTAATAATATTATACTATTACAATTAGTATTCGTATAAATATATAATATTTTATATTGATTTAATTTTTTTGATTCACTTGATCATTGGTCAATGCTAGTAGTAGCTATAAGTGTCCCTAAACTCGAATTTTGTCTGGTCTACGGAAATTTGCACATAACATTTCACCGGGGCATTGCATGCAACCTTGAGTCAAGCGGGCGGAAGGCGGTCGGCGCGAAGACAGGCAACCGGACAGATGGATAGCTTTCGGAATATTTACATAACAGTATTATAATTTCAATGCTTGGGTATATTGCATTGCAGCTTCGTTGCATGTCATGTTGCATCTATGCATTTTTTTTCAATGCTGGATCCTCTGAATGTTTTTGGGGCAATGACAGCATACATATTCTCCTTGCACGAATGTTGATGTCCGGACACGTTCATAATGAATTTTCAACCTTGGTGTCATTTCTACGACGTACGCTATTGATCAATTTACACGTGGCATAGATTCTATTTGATTTTTGTTATTTTCTGAGATTGTTTTTTATCAGTACCCCTTCGCTCTGTTAAGTTACTCCTTCAGTAACTCCTTCTATCATTTTTCTCTATCGCACACATAGAAAAATGATGCCATATAACAGGTGACGGAAGCAATTCTTCAATTGTATTTTCAAGATGTAAATTTCTGGTGGGTTGCGGTTGAGAACCCCCCTAGGCAAAAAATTGGATGCCCTTGGAAAATTAGGCGAGATTGCTAGTACCTATTCTTTGTCTTATAACTTATTTCCGTATCATGTTTGCTATGTTTGAGTGTATGTTTCGTTACATATTTATGTCTGGATTTTAATTCTGTATATTTTTATGTACATATATGTTTGTATTCTTATCTAGTTGGGGTATATTTGACTCATTCGGAGGTTGTTTGTTGGAGTTTTGTTAGCGGTGGGATGCTTGATACCAGCTTGATATTGAATATAGGCTATGTTTTGTGTTTCCCATCTATTTATTTCATATGTATATAATATCTTTAGGAATACTATGGTTTATTTGTTTGGCAGTTTGCGGGTTAATGTATATATTTCTTAGGATGCTGTAGCTTCGTTAAGAGATTCTGTATACTCCATAACGCATTATCCAGTTTTGAAAAAGAGATATCGGTATTCCAAAAACGCAATGTTCCAACAGCGAGAGTAGCTGAACGATATGTATTTATTGTAAGTTTTTATATTATGTTTTGTATACTTAGTAATGATCAGTTGATTTATGTTGAATTTGTATTGTTTTCGGAGTTTTGAATTGTTTCCTCATACAGTTATAGGAATTCAGGCTATTTTAGGTTTGCATCGTCCATATAGTACACTATTTCAGGCATAATTTGGTCGGTTATTGCATCATTCTTCTAGCTTTGTTATAACTCGTGAGTTTTAGTATGGGTCTTTCAGTTTTGTATGTTCTCTGTACAGTTTCCATCTTCGATGCCAGGTATTGAGAATTTTACACAATTTTAGGATATATTACGTTTGTATCTGTAATGTATAACATTATTTCAGGTCTAATTAGTTTTAAGTTGTACATTTTTAATGTTTTATATATATTTTTTACATCCTGGCACAATATTTGACGTGAATATTTTATAAATAGAACAGTGGATTTTTGTTACGAACTTGGTCTTGCTGTAAGCTTATTGTATGTTTATTGTAGGACCATGCTTCAATGTTTAGGAGAAGTTAGAGGACACCTAATAGGCGGAAGCTCGTTTTGTGTATGCCTATTTGTTTAAGTAAACCGATTTAATGTGACGGATACCCAGTGTATTACAATTATTATGTCGGGTAAGGCATAGTAGAGAATCTTATTTAGCAATTTGTTATAGTTATTATTGTTGTTGTATGTTTTTTCCCCGATAATCATAGGAATGTATGTTTAAGAGGTGTAAGTCCGTACTACATCTGTGTGAAAATTCGTAATCGAACCCTAGCAAGCGTATAGTTTAACGTTTTAGAAGACGATTTACTGGATGGTGAGGGTCCTGGTAAAGAGGTGGTTTACACTCATTGGCGGTCCATTAGACTTCGTCCAAGTTCAACGTGATTTTGGAAGTTCTTGTGGACGTCGGTCTTAAGTTCCATGGATTTGTTAGAGAGGTTATCCGACAAGCTGCTATTCGTTGTAGTGATTTTATTGAGTCATCAGTGAACAGAAGCCAAGCTTTTTATGGCCACACTCTTTGAAACTCATGTCAGCCCCATTCTTGGTAACTGTACCTGTGTATAGATTCTTGGTTATGTCCAGGATGTGACTTTGCTCGATGTTGTTCTGAGATGATGGACTAAACAGATGCATAGCACGTCCGAGGTATTGTATCGTGTCTGGGTGTTACCTCTAAATTTGTTATATACCAGCGGTAGATTGCTGAGAAGTGACCTAGTAGAGCATTATAGAGTTCGTTGTTACGACAAAGTGGGGCTTGGATTCCGTCCTGCTAGAGGCGTAGCATAAGTTAGGTCTAGGAATTTTTTATAGATTTGAACAGGTATCTTAGTAAAAATACCATTATTCGCATTAACTCAGTGTTAATGTCAGATATTTTTGGTATGGCTTATATGTTAGTATATGATCTTAGTCATGAACCAGATCACGCAGGATTTTGAAGTTGGATTTATCATCTGGGTGTGGTAGGATACACCGTATATAATAGTCAATCATTGTCGGTTAGGGTAGAGTAGAGAATCTTATTTAGCTATTTTATAGTTGTTGTTATATGTTTTGATTGGTTATCAATGAAATTATATCTAAATTAGGCACAAATTCGCCTATTTTCATGGAATGTAGGGTTTAAAAGACGCCTAATTGGATATAATGATCCAGAATATTGATTTGTTTTACCTCTCGACTCCGGTTCCATATCGTCTTGGAGAGCTGATCTATCGGTTTTGCGAAAAGTGTTAGTGTTAAAAATTCTTCAATGATTTAATGTACATCTCAAATATGCCATCCGCTCGCGTGTCTTTACTAGATGCTCATTCCCGCATGTCTTACTTTTATAAATGTTTGTAGGACGTTTGCAGTTGATGCACTTAGAAGTTATTGATTAATTCAGGCTTTGTTATGATATTGCATTCCAATTCAAAATATCTGTCCTATGTTGGGCATTCACAATATAAACTGCAACATTTTTCACTAATGGTTTGTGATAATGCCTGTAACCTAATTCATCCTAACCTAATCTAACAAAAGATTTTTTTCTCCCTCGTTTTCATACTTATGTGAGGTATTTCTTCATTGATTGAAGCTTTATTCTTATCAATTATATCCACTTGACTCTGTAGTTTTAGCAAATCTTTAGCATATTGTGTGCC
>SDVV010007842.1:0-17536 GCA_016164225.1 Gammarus roeselii | reverse complement strand
CCACGCAGACCTATGCTGCTCGCTTGATGCAGACCTATGCAGCTCTATTCTCGCAGACCTGTGCAGCTCTATTCACGAAGACCTATGCAGCTCTCTCCACGCAGACCTATGCAGCTCTCTCCACGCAGACCTGAGCGGCTCTTTTGACGCAGACCTATCAGCTCTATTCTTGCAGACCCCTGCAGCTCTATTCACGCAGACCTATGCAGCTCTCTCCACGCAGACCTATGCTGCTCTCTTGACGCAAACCTATGCAGCTCTATTCACGCAGACCCGTGCAGCTCTATCCACGTAGACCTATGCAGCTTTCTCCACGCAAACCTATGCAGCTCTCTCCACGCTGACCTATGCAGCTCTCATCACGCAGACCAATGCAGCTCTCTTCCCGCAGACCTATGCAGCTCTCTTTACGCAGACATATGCAGATCTCTTGTTGCAGACATATTCAGCTCTCTAGACGCAAATCAATGCAGCTCTCTTCACCCTAATGCAGATCTCCTATGCAGCACACTTCAGACCCATGCAGCTCTCCTATCAGCTCTCTACACGCAGACCTGTGCTGCGCTCTCCACGCAGACCTATGCTGCTCTCTCCACGCAGACCTATGCTGCTCTGTCCACGCAGACCTATGCTGCTCTCCTGACGCAGGCCTATGCAGCTTTCTTCACGCAAACCTATGCAGCTCTCTTCACGCTGATCTCTGCAGCTCTCTTCAAGCAGACCCATGTAATTTTTCAAACGCCTTCAAGGGTTTGCATTTACATTACCCAGAACGATAGATTCACACAAACATGAGTGCGTGCCCATACTATTTTGTTATATTTTCTACGTGTGTGAAGCCGGACCTTCGCTTCAGCAAACCTCTCTATGAGTGTAATAATTGTTTAGTGCTAATGTGCGGTGGAATAAGAGTTAACGTGTTTACGTGGAATAGTTTTTGCTTAACATTAATTTATAATGGAATAATGTAGTTTTGACTGGCGACCATAAGGTTGAATTAGGTTGTCTGCCTCGAGCTGTATATATCAAAATATATAAGATAAAAAAATATTTATTGGTTCCTATCTTGGTACCCGTAGGTTGCATAAAATCTAATCTATGTATTCATTTCACACGTGCAGTATACATCTCGCTAGAATGCAGGGTATTTTTCGGACAGGAAAACCCGGGCAGGAACATGTCCCATAATCCTGCAAACCATCGATACCGGACCGATACAAATCGTCTTATCTCAAACAAACTGAACTAGATCCATTTCAAATTATAGGGTAATTTTGAGACTGAATTCGGCATTCGCTTCAACCCCTAAAGTGCATTTGACGAGAAATGCGTCCATTAGCAGCTCGCCATGTCCGTCCGTTTCATACCACGCCTACGTCGCGCTGAAGCCTCACCAATGTTGCCTTGATCTTGAGGTTATATGGTTTGAAACCTAATACAACATTAGACCTTGAAGATAGACATCAGATTTACAGAAATAAAGCTATTTGTCTAAAATTGAAAACAAAACTTAGCCATTTTCCTACTTTCACGATACATCAGCATCCTGTGTTAGGCTTTGCAATTGCGCATATGCACCGCAGACAACAAAATGGCATCACTGCTTTTCAAGCTGTTGGGCGCCAACAGTTCAGTTTTCATTGATGCGCCAATGAGAGTTAGAAAGCTTCAATGCCTGTATTTCTGCTCAGAATGTGCCAAAGAGACGCCATATCCGTGATACAATAATTCATAACATAAACGAATGTTATATAAACGACATGGCAACCACCAAAGCCATACTGGTGTCGTAGTAAAAAATTATTGTTACATGTTCAGTAATTGCCGCATCCCGAATATGGCACTCCTTGAGTTTTTGCTCAACAAAAATTCAATTAACTCAAGATATTCTGACCCGTTTTTGAAGATATCATGATTGCATTTTTGTTGTCATTCTCCAGCTCGGCAGACCTTGTCGCCGTCGTGAAGGCAGCGCTGCTGAAACTATATAATGAATTAATGCGATGTAAACATTTCATGTCCAGTAAGTTGTATAGAAACGTACGTCTGCTACAAATGGATTCTGCAATGCGTCTCCATAATCTTTTTTTGTGGCAGTGCGTTTTATATTTTCATTTGCATACACGGTTAGGCGCGAATGGCAACGTGAATTCGACCATTGAAGATAATTATGTCAGGAAGGCTTTCACGGGTAAAAAATCCCTTCAGCTCTACACTGGTCTGCCAGCTACTCGCGACACATGTGTAATGTTATTCGGGTGAAAGTATGCAATTCAGACCCTTGGCTTGGAGAATGATCGTCTATATCGATCAACCACGACGTCTTGTTGCGTCCAGCTCTGAACAAAAAGTGTTGCCAATTTTGTCCAACCTACTTTGAAATATATTTATCACACTATATTACATGAATGGGTCTAACGATATGTGAACTTAGTTTTGAATGTGTTCCTGCACCGATGAGTGTAGAACAGCCCTGGGTGGCCTGGATGGATGTGGAGCTGAATGTGCGATATTGTGACTTCTCTGTTTCAGTGGATAAGACTTCAACAATTAGGAAGGATGGGGGTAGGCTTGTCAGAGATCAATACATACTGTATTTATACCTGATGGGGGACATAATGGAAGTCTTGTGGATTGGTCAGTGGGCTCTCCTGCCTTGAACCCCGTCGAGAAAGTGCGGTACATCCTAAGGTGATAAATGAACCCAACAGGAGTCAGGCTCTGACATTGCCCAAGTATGGGGACATGACACTAAATAACTGCAAGTCCTGTTATTTCACGGAAAGTGTTGAGTACTTAGGTCATGTGTTGTCAAACGAGGGGGCAAGACCCAATCCTCTGACAATTCATCAATTTAGAGGCATCTTGCCCATCAAATGTTAAAGGAGCACAGAGTTTTGTGGGTTGTGTACTTATTACAGCAGATTCATTCCGAATTTTATTAAAATATTACGCATATATCTCGCTATAATGCTAACACCAGAAGGTCTGTGGCGTCGTAAATTGAGGCAAAAGTCCTTTACTTACCGTAACCGCCTGAAAAAGAAGAAGAAAGGAAGCATTATTATGCACAATTCTGTGACGGAGTGCATTGATGACACAATGAGAACAAAGCTCACATATGTGCTATGTATCGTAATACATCGATTCGGATGCAAATGAGAGACAAAACAACACCATTTCAACTGTGACAAAACGAAAGTGAATTCTCTCAAATCAATAGGCTCCTATACTTTTTTTCATAAGCACTTTCTAACGATATTATCAACATCGATTTTTTTTGCGATGAACGATTTGAAAAAAACAACGTATCAAAACACTAATTCGCATCATATTGACCTCCCCCAAAGCCACCGCCGCCGCCACTGTGACCATCAAAGCCACCACCGCCTCCAATGCAAAAACCTCCGCCGCCGCCGCCTCCCTTTCCAAATCCACCGCCACCACCTCCCTTTCCGAATGCACCGCCACCGCTTCCATTTTCGAATCCAACTCCGCCGCCTCCTTTTCTAAATCCGGCGCTACCGCCTTTTTTCCAAATCCACCTCCGCCGCCTCCTTTCCCAAATCATTCGCATCTGCCGCTGCGACCACCACTTCCACAAAATCCACCTCCGTCGTATCCTACCTCCACGACCGCCGCCACCACCAAATCCATCTCCACCGCATTCATGACCTCCACTAAATCCTGCTCCCATGGCCGTCACCGCCTGGAATTGATAAGCAGGACTAAGGTCAAGGCTAGAAGATTTCTAGCCACTATGGCACTATAGCATGGGACTCCAAAATAACAAAACGTTCGGAAAAATAGTTCAGTTGACTTGGTACAACATCTACTGTTCGCATGTCTAGCAGGTCCTGACGTAAGATTCAATCTAATGGACTTGGAAGCCCAAGCACGACAAAATGTGCTTGAAGCATTCGTGCAAGTCATTTTTGATCGAATCATAGAAAAATACATCGGTATCAACCCTCTTACCTCCGCCAGCAGCGGCGTGGGCCACCAGCACAGTGACAATCAGGGCGAACACGGCCATGAAATTCTGTGGAAGAGTCGTGAAGAACAGGGTTAATGACGGTGTATGATATTATTGAAACCGTTCACTATCACAACAGCTACTGATGTTTGCATGTCCAAAAAAGACAAAAATATCTGCGGAAAGGTCGTGTATTGCATTATTAGTGGCAGGGTATGATATACATGAAGATATTGGTCATAGGACAACTATTCCTATGGTCATGGCGGTCAGTATCTGTTCTGAAAGAATGACGAGGAATTTTACTCTGAGGACGGAATTATCAGTAGTGTTGATGCAACGCCAGAGCAATATGCATAGCCCAACACTCTGATAGATTTGTTACAAACATTGATCAATGTATCAATCAATATGTCTTTCGTTATACGTAACTAAATTTTAAAAGGCAAGCTTGCAATAAAATAAATAAAGCAAGCAGATTTCGGAAGGTAAGCTGTTTGAAAGAGGAGCAGAAAGGGATCTTATTAACAATTCCCGTTTCTCGAGTTGCTATTAATTAGGGAAGTACTTCAGGCTACAGGAGATGGCAAACACGCATTCGTAGAAAGATCATCAATGTAGTTAGAATTGTAAAGAAAATTTCGACTAACCCATCCATTCCGTTTTATTCTTATCGTGAATGAAAGGTCCTGAAGAGTTGATATCCATCAAGGCAAGGAATTTTTCATAAGTAGCATCGGGTTGGGGATGAGTAGTTTACGATCGCGTTCATTAAAGACACTCGGCAAGACTATTCAGGAAAATTATAAAAGGCTATTCGTTCCAATACTGAGGAGAGCAAGAAATACTTACTGGGTGGAAAATACTTTGATATGTTTTCGTTGATCACCATTCTTAGTAGCAGTTTAAAATCCAGCTATAATTCTTTATGGATTATGTATTATCTGCTTTCAGAACTCACAGAGATGTTCATGTTCCACGTAACGTGTAGATTGACTGGATCATTACAATATTGTATGCAGAGTCAAGATTTGAAAAAAATAAATTGTTTTTATCACATTTTTCGTATGAAATCATATGGAATGATCATCAGGTGAGCGTATCCTCAGATTTTTTCTTCTCATGAAGACGTTTCCCGACCACACATATTTAGAGTACTGTAAGTAATGCTTCTGGTCATCACAACATTCAAAAATGGAGTTCAATTTAGTTTCCCATCCTCTCTGAATGGAACTGTCAGCCAAGACAATGTTTTATCCACGTCAAAATCAATATGAACATGAGTTCTAAATGGTTAATTTTTAGTGACAATGATGCAGGGCTTGTGTTGGTAATACATTGGCAGATGTGTGTTACGAGGAACAAGGTGTTTCATTGGTCGATGACGGCACAGGTGTGGGCGACACTCAACTTTCGTTTTTTTTTACAAAGGCCTCCAACACTAGTTTTTTTCTTAATGCATATTTCATCAACAAAATGTTCAATTATGACATAGACGAAAATATCGAATGAATTGCACTATTAGACGGGCCTAGCACACGATATTCAAATCAACGTAAAATAACATTGACCAATAAAAAATTGGATATTCAATGCATTGTAAGAAATGCGTTGCAGACTGGCGTCCAATGCATTTTTGATACGCAGCCCAAGCCATGTGACTCCTCATTATTAACATTTCATAATATTACTTGAGAAAGCAGCTTCCGTTGGTTCAAGGTGACGCAAATGCGTGACAACACATTACTTCATTGGTTAATAAAGACCAGCTCAGGCGCGGGCGACACGCAGCTCCGTTGGTTGAGGGCGGCTTCAGTGCCTGCGACACGCTGATCAGCTGGTTGAGGACGGTCCAGGGGCGAGCAACACGCTGCTTCGTTGGTTGAGGACGGTTCAGGGGTGAGCAGCTTCCTGCTTCGTTGATTAAGAACGGCTGATGTGTGTGGCGACACGTTGCTTCGTTGGTCAAGGGCAGCTCGATTGCGGGCGACACGCTGGTTGCGGACGGCCAACGCAGATTCGTTAGTTGAGGATGGCTCAGTAGCGGGCGACACGATGATCAGCTGGATGATGACGATTCAGGGGTGAGCAACGTGCTGCTTCGTTGGTTGAAAACAGCTTTAGTGAGGGGCGACACGCTGCTTCGTTGGTCAAGAGCAGTTCAGGATGACTAAGTAGCGGGCGACACACTGATCAGCTGCTTTGCATGAAATGGTGGGGTGAGTGAGTTGAGGCGAGTGAGATGGTTCGAGTTAGGGTGCACGAGCGAGGTGAGGCGAGTGAGGTAAGACGAGTGAGGTGGTGAACGTGAGGTGGCGTAAGTGAAGTGGCGCAAGTGAGATAGGACCAGTGGGGAGGAGAAGAAAGGCAGATTTACAAGTGTTCACAAGTGTAACAAGACAATAACAGGTCTTATGATAAACATTGTGGTTGCCTCATATTAGATGGAGACCAGTTTTGATGTAGAACGTCAAATAGAGAATCATGTGTCTGTGTATTTATTGTATAAAACATAGAGGAATGAAAAGGTTTTATTAGGAAAAAGCATTTGACGGCAATACTCGAAACAAGTCAAATTAGCACCTGACGAGAAAGCCACTGACCCACGATGTTGACTCGAAATATTCATAGTTTCATTCCTCGTTTGAACAGTGCTAACCCGTTTCATTGCTGGAGACAGTGATGCAACGTGTAGGTCCCAATGCCGAGCACCGTTTTCATCGTGCTAGTAATGCTGGGCACTATTTTAACCGTATGGGTGTCAATGGTGGATACCATTTTTTTAACGAATATGCTGAAAAGCGTGCTACAGACGGAAGCCATCTAGCTTGAACCTATTGATTGTATCGTTGTTTACAACTTTCGCTGATTTTTTATGTTCCGCGACAACTTTATACGTAAAGGAGTTACTTGTAATGTCGAATGAGAAACGTTTACCAACGATGTTGTATATATTATTCTAGTCTAATCACACCAAGAGTGAAAAGACTCTCATGGTAAACGTTTTCCTTACTCTTCATTATCTTCTGCACTTCGGCCATGTGTCACAGCTGATTTGACGCTTCTATAGCGAATTAAGGTTGAGTTCGCATAGTCGGTCTTTTACGATTTGCTGCGCAGCGAAGGGATGGGCTTGGCAGCTTTGCGTCAAAACTTCTCTGATTTATTTACGTCTTTCCTAAAGATGTGGGGACCAGAACTGAACGGGTCTCTCGATATGCGGTCTGACAAATGCATTGTACAACTTTTGTATACTGCGTCTGCTGTAGTACGAGTAAGTGCGGGATATCATACCTAAAATTTTAGTACCATTTTCCAGCATCGCCAGATAGTTTGTTGCATTCTTATCGTTACAAATTATAAGAACTTGATTTCACGCTGAAGTGACAGGGAATCAGTTTCTTTTCGAGCATTGAATATTGCACCTGGGGTTGTGGTTACGATGACCTACGTGCGTAATCTTACACTAATCAACATTTGAATTTATTTACGACTTATCTCGAAACAATGAACAATTTTGTTGAAGTGTAATTGGATCTTCCGACACTCATGTTGGTTTGTACTTTTTCATCTACCACTAGTATCGTCTGCAAACTTGCTAATGTTCGAAGCGCGTTGTTATCGAGATCGTTTATGATTCTTATGATAATGACTGGGCCAACAAGGATCCTTGAGGATCGCTGTTTCTAACATCACCCCACAGATAGGTATCTTCTTTAAGTACGACTCACTGTCATCTGTTATTCAGCAAACATTTTATCAGTTTTTTATGCTGCCGCTTGTATCAATTCTGTGCATTTAGCAACTAAGCGTCTCTAAAGGACAACATCGAGGTGAGGCGACTGAGGTTGGGGAGGGGGTGAGTGAGGTGAGCGAGAAAGGAGGGGAAATTGACATGAGGCAAGTTGGGGGACGAGTGAAATGGAGTGAGAGGATAGGACGAGTGAGGTGGATTGAGTGAGTTAGGAAAAATGAGATTGGCATGAGTAAGAAGGACGAATGAGGTGGAGCGAGTGAGGTGGGTGATTGAGGGGTGGTCAGTGGTCTGGGGCAATTGTGGTGGGGCGTGTTTGTAGTCTCGAGTGAGATGGAGTGAGTGAAGTTGGGTGAGTTAGGTGGGTTAAGTGAGGGTTGGATGAGTGAGGTTAGGCAAGTGAGGTGCGGCATGAGAGCTGGGCGGGGTAGGTTGAGTGAGGTGGAGTGAGTTAGGTGGAGTTAGAAAGTTCGAGAGGAATCAGGTGAGGTGTGTAGGGCGAGTGACGTAGGGCGAGTTAGGTTTGTGAGTGAGTTGGAAGAATCAGGTGGCCTGAGTATAGTAGGACGAGTGAGAGGAGGCGAGGGACTTACGGCAAGTGAGGTTAGCGAGTGAGGTTGAGCGACTGAGTCGGTGTCAAAATACATCACTCAGATGCGTTTCAGTGTACATTGTTAAAATAATTTGAAAAAATTGTACGAAAAAATGGTATAAGGGAGTGTGAATGCTGTATCTCACCAACGCTGACTATGTCCCTCCAACGCTGACTATTCCTCTTTCATTCGGCAATGCCGGTCACCTTGGCCAGAGCCGAGATCCGGCGTCACCGCTCTAACCACTCCCCGGGTCACCAAACAATAATCCACCTCATTAGAGGTTGCTTAAATAACGTAACTGTCAGTAGCATCACTCCAGGTAGAAATAAAAACATGTTGACGAAGGCTTTTGACACAGCGTTGTCAGTATTATTATGGAGTTATTTCCAATCCATAAACAACTTCATCATACAACTCATGCCGTGATAACTTTTTTCTTGAGGTATGATTTCAATTATTGAATTGTAGCATAGAAGTGCCTAATGTTCTTCATAGTTACACCGATGCATGAGATAACGTAACAGCATTCGCTTGACCTCAGATGAATCAGATTTACGAATACGTGTAGTCGTCAATCCTAAATAATGTACCTAGGTTCAACTGAGTAGCTTATCTGTTTTCTTCGCTTTCACCAGGCGTTGCAATTCACGATTCACGATTAAATCAATACCGTTCACCAATCAGTTCTCGATTACAAATAATAATACGTTGAGTGAAGGTCTCCAGATGGAGAATACAACTGCTCATTGATGACTGTTTCTTGTCGATCAAAAACAAATCTAGTCCACATGCAGGATATTGACAGCCATGGTGATAACCTTTATTACTATCTATGACAGCGACCGCAAGAATGGCAGGAGACTCAGCCTGACTTACGACACAATCTATCCTTTACTGACGAACCTGCTGCTCTTTTCAATTATAGAATTCAAATTCACGATGCCAAAATCTCAAATCAATATCATTTACCAAGACTTTTAGAAGGCCTTCGATAAAATCTCTCACAATCGCATAGTAAGAAAATTTAACCGCATCGGGTTCCGAGGCAAGATAAATAACTGGATAATAACTGACTCGCGGATCCGTGATAGGTCCAATTTTCTTCATAACATTCATAAACAATCTCGATAGAGGAATTAGCAAATTTGCAGACTATTGTAAGCTAGGTGAAAAAGGGCAAAACAAACTTGAGTGTGAGCAGATCAATTCTGACTTCTAACTAAATTATTGATTGGTCAGAAAAGTGGTAAATGAAATTAAATGTCGACAAATGAAAAGTTATGCACACAAGGTCATCATAATCCCGAGCACGAATATGCAATGTCCGGAAAGAAACTAATTTCTGTCACCGAAGTGACAGTCCATGGTGCCATCTTTAGTAACGACTTAAAAAATAGCAAGCAATGTTACGAGGCCGTCGAAAAAGGCGATACATGTTAGGCATGATATCCCGAACTATCTTCTTCAGGAGCAGACACTATTTTTAGGCTACAAATGCATTTGTGAGACCGCAACTTGAGTACTCCGTTCAATTCTGGTCTCCAAATGTTGGAAAATGAGGTCTTAAATTAGAGAAGGTTCAACGTAGAGCTACCAAACTTATCACTGCGCTGCGCAATAAATGGTTCGAAGACAGACTACCTGAACTCAACCTTTATTCGCTAGTTAAGTGTCGAGTCAGAGGTGACATGATCGAAGAATGGAGGATAATGCAGGGTAAAGATAACGTCGAGCAAGCGAGCCTCCTCACTCAAGATGCAAACGGTGTGGCCAGGAATAATGGGTACAAAATCGTTAGTAAGCGCTTCTCCTTCTCCCTCACGCGCTATTTCTTCTTCACGTGTAGAGTTGTATAAGAATGGAATAAACTTCCTGTCAAGGCTGTAGACATCGATGCAATAGAAATGTTCAGGATGCAACTCGACAAATTCTACCAAAATCACCGCTAAATAGTTCCTACCCATAGTACGCTCTCCGGCATATGCGTCAAAAAGCTGACACCCGTATGATGAAATAGTGCCCGGCATTGGCTCTAGCACGGTGATTGAGGTACCTGCTCGTTGCAAAACGGTGTCCAGAAATGGCATCGGTCAGCATTGGTTTAACGAGGGATGAAATTAAGACAACCTCAAATTAAAAGAGTGGGTCGATAGCCTCCTCTTCAGGTGCTGATTTGGGGTTGTCTCCGTGTATCATCGTTAGATGCAATTTCCTACTACAACCATTCACTTTTTTGATCTTTCACTACACACAATAAGCAGACACGCGCCCTACTTCAGAACTAATCTTTTTCCAGTCAAAAGGTAACCCAGATTGAACCATAAATAAAATATTCCCTCATTAAGTCTGACAAAAAATTCTTTCCAAGTATTAATGAGACAAATTTTCATACATGTAGTTTACAAGTTTTCCAATACACAGAATCTCTTCAATTGCTCATCTAAGCTTTTCACATTTGTGAACTTTACGCCGACTTATGCAGCTCTTCACTGTTCAGACGACTCCAAGGTTGCCATTTGCGTTATCCAGAATGATAGTCACACGAACTATCATTCTATTCTAATCACTGTCATTGAACACTGTTCTACGGAGAAATAATCTACAAGCTACTCTCGAATATATGACACGACTCGTGTGTAATGCTTTCTAAGTGAAGGTGTCAATTTACGACCCTCAGCTAAATTCCGTCCCTTTTTATAGAAAGATCATAAATATCAAGCAGACACGAAATCTTGTTGCCTTCAGAACTAATCCAAAATCTGCTGCAATTCTTGTCCAAACTATTCTGGAATATATTTATCCGCTATATTACTTGCCTGTGACTTGTGAACAGTCTCAGGCTGTTCATTCCAAAGTTGTTTGGATGGATAAGAAGCCGAAGGTTTGATATTACGGTTCTTCTTTTTCAGCGCGTACGAGTTCAACAATTAAAAATGAGGGGGTTAGTATTGGGGCTCGAAGTATTTTGGATGAGATGGTAGGTCTGTCCATACTCGTTAAAAGGAACCTAGAGCCGTTATGTACGGAGAAAAAATGGACTAAGATCAAAATGATCATTTTCCTGCTCGCAATGATAACTCACATATGCAGTATTTACTGCTGCTATTGTTCAAAAAAGAAAGCCCGTGGATTGGTCACTTTGCACGCCTGCATTGAACCCAGTCGTGAAGCTAAGGAGCATCCAAAGACGAGAACTATACCCAACGGGACTTGGTGCGGCTCACCCTGTGTCGGCACAGTGATGAGCGAATCATCTTTGACATCAAGAATCCGCCCACCTTAACTTGATGACCACAGACCAATTTCATGAGTGGTCAACCACCAAAGAATGATTTAACTCTGTGAAAGATTTTGTAATCTTATCGTTTAACTCGCTCTATTTACTGTTCAACAACAATGTTTGGGATTAAATCCCCATTCATTTGCCGAATAACTGAGAGCAGATTTGTTGGTTTATAACGTGAAACGGTGGACGCATTTCTCTATAAAACATTTCTGTAAGAAACTAAGTGAGTGCAGTAAGCAAAGATCTGTTTGGAATTCATATTTTCGAACTGAATCCAAAACTGTCTCTTCTCACTTTGTACACAGTATGTTGCAGAATTCGTATATGTGGGTACTGAAAGTTCACATGTTGATGTTATTTGTAATAGAGACAACACCTGGAAACGGGGATGGAAGTTTATCCTATCCACACTACTCACAACAATTTTCGCATATTCGATATCAGGGCAGAATCTGAACTGCACGTTTATTTCAAGCAATTTCGGCAATATTCAAATGTTTTTCGTTTAGCTCTGCTTCGAAACCGTTCAAATATGAGGAAAATATTGGTTGTTTACACGAGGCATGTTGCTTTATCGGCTACGTAACTGCCTTATGAGTGGAAATAATCAAAACTCATTTTCGATAATATGAACAACCATCTATCCTAATAGTGACTAATTTGGATTTTCCAATTGACGGAATTTACACATCTGTAGCTATGCAAATGATTAATGAAAGGAAACTACAATATATAACTGGAATATTTATTATAATTTTATGCATATATCTCGTAATAATGCTGTCGCCAGGAGGTCTGTGGCGTCGTTCATTTGGGCCAAAGTCCATTACTTGCCGTAACCGCCTGGAACAGCGGGGGAAGAAAATTTCGCGTTAGAGTGCATTGATGAAAGGAAGCGAACAAAGCACGCATCTGTGCGATGTGTCATAATTCAGTGCTTCAGATTCAGCTCGTAGAGTTACAGCAACGCTCAGTGAAATGTGACAAAATGTACAAGTAAAATCCAAATTGAAAAGTATCATGTCTCTTTTTTTGAAAAACATCCTAACGGTATGGTCAACACTGATATGTAGACCAAACCGTTAGGTATGGTTCTGCTGAGAATTTCTTTAGTGTGAGCATGATTTCTTTCAAAGCGAAATTTGCATCATCACTTACCTCCTCCAAAGCCGCCGCCGCCGCCGCCACTGTGACCACCAAAGCCACCACCGCCTCCTTTGCCAAATCCTCCGCCGCCGCTGCCTCCCTTGCCAAATCCACCGCCACCACCTCCCTTTCCAAATCCACCGCCACCAAATCCACCGCCGCCACCCCCCTTTCCAAATCCACCTCCGCCGCCTCCCTTTCCAAATCCTCCGCCACCGCTATGACCACCTCCACCAAATCCACCTCCGCCGTATCCTCCACCTCCACGACCGCCGCCACCACCAAATCCACCTCCACCGCCTCCGTGACCTCCACTGAATCCTCCTCCACCGTGGCCGCCACCGCCTGGAATTGATTAATAAAAACTCAGGCCTGGAATAGAAGACTTGGAGCCTGATACTCGCCTCCCTTGTTCTGGAAACTGTGATGTGCGATTTTGAAAAGCACAACATGTTTTGATGAACATTTTAGTTTGTTTGTGTAAAATATCTACAGTTCGCATGTATATCAGGTGTTGACTTGAGGCTCAATATAATGTGCTCTAAAGCGCAAACACATTGAAATGGGATTGAAGCATTCGTGCCAGGTATCATTGACGGGAGCAAAGTAAAATATATCGTTATCAACCTTTCTTACCTCCGCCAGCAGCGGCGTGTGCCACCAACACCGTGACAATCAGGGCCAAAACCGTCAGGAAATTCTATGGAAGAGTCGTGATGTGCAAGATTAATTGCAGGGTATTATATACTAGAAGCCTGGTATTATTATAACTGTTGGTGCAGGTCCAACAAGGATAAGAATATATGAGGAAGAGAAGTGAACATCAGAAATAGCGGCAAGCTATGATATTCTAGAATATATTGTTCATGCTTTCATTTATATTGACATGTCAAACTCCAGCTATACCTATTCAGGGGGTGTGCATTACTTGCCACAAAATCACATTGAGATGTTCATGTTCTATGTAACATGTAGATTATCTGATTTATTACAATATTGTGAACAAGGGAGAACTGTAAGTAATGTCATTGGTCATCACAACATTCAGACATATAGTTGATTTTAGTATCTTCTCCCTCTAGCATAAAACTGTCTGTCAAGCAGATAGGTTCAAGCCCGAGAGCAGAAGATTAGATCAGTATGAAAGAGGTTGTACCAAGAAGTTCTTTAGAGTCCTGAAACCACTATTGCACCGCAGTGTCAACTCACCATGGTTGTGTTTGCAGGAGGTGTTGCTTGCAAGTGCCTGAACGTGGGCTGGACTCCTCTTATATATGCTGCGAGCAGATCTTTGCACAATTGGGGAGGAGGGAGGGGGGTTGGAGTGGTTGCAGGTATGGGGTGGTAGGAATAAAAGGATTCAAGAAGAGACAGGGAACATAACGCAATGACTACCGGTGATTGTAACAGTTACACAACGGGTCATGTTTTTCAGAGTGGATCCAAAAGGAAGATCAATAAATGATTTACGTGTCATACATTAGTTGAATTTACAAATCATCGTAGACTTGTTTTATTTCTAAAAAAATAAGTCATAAATAATATGAACACGAGTGCTCAATGGAAAGTATTATGTGACAATGATGCATGACTGCTTCACTAGTTGAGGACGTTGCAAGGTCGGGTCGACAGGTGATGCTGAACACGTTCCATTTTGATCATATCCCTTAAATGGTCAGGCGACCAAAAATGTACTGCAAACTCTATTTGAGGCCTCCAGTGGATGAAGCAAATAACGGGAGCGCGATGTCCCTGGACTTGTAGTGGAAGTTTCTTGTTTATAAAGTCATGGACTCTAATGCCTTTTTTGTGCCTTGTTTCAACTTGATTTTCCCCTTGAAATCTTTAATGATTAAAATCCCAAGGTCTCGCTGCTGGTCGACTTCAGTTATATTCTGGTCTGCAAATCAAGTAAGCCGAATTTCGATTTTGGCATCCAATGTGCAGAACGGTGCATTTTTCAATATTGAAATTTATTTGCCCGTTATCAAACCAGTCCATTAGTTTATCGGGATCACTTTGGATAGTTATGCGATCATGCTCACTGTCCGCTTTGTGGCAGGGTTTGCTATCGTCTGCAAATTTTTATAACTTGCTAATAATGTCAGTGACGATGTCATTTATGTCGATTATAAAGAGAAGGGACACATTTTATTGCCCTGGGGTACTCCTGATGTTACCGCAGCCCACTGACTTTTTCATTGACCAACACAGACCAGTTGCTTGCGACCCGCGAGCAAATTTCGGAGCCACCTGGCCACGTTTCCAGTTATGCCAAGCTCCTCCACATTTTTCAGTAGGCGTTCATGCGCGACCTTATCGAACGCTTTTTGAAAGTATAGATGAAAAAAGGTCGACGGCCTTGGTTTCATCGTATATCTCGGTGACCTTGTTGAAAAAGTCCAGGAGATTGGACAGGCAGCTAAGTGTGCTTTTTGATGAGGTGGTTTCTCTCGAGGTGACATATAATACTTCTTATCATTTTTTCAAAGGTTATGACGACCACAGATGTGAGTCTTATTCGTCTGTAGTTTTCTTACTCTTGCCTAATACCCTACTTGGATGTAGCTGAGATGTTGCCTGTTTTTTAATGTTGTGTAATAATTCCAGTAGTCATGGACCTGTTAAAAACCTCCATCAGGGGCCTCCTTATTATTTCGGAGTGGCTTCGTAACATTCTCGGATGCAAATCATCTGGTCCTGTAGATTTGTAAATATCAAAGTTACCGAGTTGTTCCTCTACTTCACCAACGGGGAAGTAAATATTTCCCAACGATTGCGCTTCTCCAGGTAGTTCAACTGCTGGCATATCATTCACATTGTCATTTGTGGAAACGATTGCAAAGTTTTCGTTGAGTATCACAATCATGTCTGCATTGGATAATCTGCCCGCTCATGCGCTCGATCGGACTCTTGTGTCGAATTTGTTTTGTGAACTTGGTACAATGTCTACCGGTGAGCAATTGCTTCTTGAACTTCATTATTCAACCAAGAGAGATTGTTTATTTGTACTTTTTTCTCCGGGATGTATCACTTGCTCGCGTGCACCACCCTATCACTAAGATACGCAAAGCATTCATCAGGCGTCCTGCATCGAATTGGTACCCAAAGTCTATGTTAGTGATTTCTTCCTTCAAGCGATCAACGTCCGCTCTTCGGAAATTGTAGTTTTCCCTTTCTGATTCCCGTAATGATTGATATAATGTGATTATGGAGTGAGGTGTTGTGAGTTAGGTGGGATAAATGAGGTGGATTAGTGGGAGTGAGGTGGGATGAGTGAGGTGAGATGAGTGAGGTCAGATGAGTGAGGTGGGATGAATGAGTTGGAATGAGTGAGGTAGGATGAGTGAGGTGGGATGAGTGAGGTGGGATGAGTGAGGTGGGATGAGTGAGGTGGGATGAGGGAGGTGGGATGAGTGAGGTGGGATGAGTGAGGTAGGATGAGTGAGATGGGATGAGTGAGGTGGAATGAGTGAGGTGGGGGTAAATGAGGTGGGATGAGTAAGGTGGGATGAGTGAGATGGGTTGAGTGAGTTGGGATGAGCGAGGTGGGATGAATGAGGTGGGATGAGTTAGGTGGTATGCGTGAGGTAGGATGAGTGAGGTGGGATAAACGAGGTGGGATTACTGAGGTAGGATGAGTGAGGTGGGATGAGTGAGGTGGGTTGTGTGAGCTGGGATGTATGAGGTGGGATTAGTGAGGTGGGATGAGTGAGAGGGAATGAGTGAGATGGGATGAGAGAGGTAGGATGAGTGTGGCCGGATGAGTGAGGTTGGATGAACAAAGGGGCGAAAAGAGTGATGTGAGAAGAGTGAGGTGGGATGAGTTCGGTGGTATGAGTGAAGTGGGATGAGGAAGGTGGGATGAGTGGAGTAGGTGGGGCAGGAGAGCTGGGCGAGTGAGGTGGGGTGAGTTTGAAGAATCGATTAAGGTGGAGTGTGTGGAGTTGGGTGAGTGAGGTGGGATTAGGGAGGTGGAATGAGCAAATAGAGATGAGTGAGGTGGGTGATTTAGGATGACGAGTAAATTTTGGCGAAGGATATGAGGTTTGATGAAATTTTCGAGTGAGGTGGGACGGGTGTGATAGGACGAGTGTGGGGAAACGAATGAGTTCTGACAAAGGAGGTGGAGCGAATGAGTTGATTGAGTAAGGTGGTGCGATTGAGGTGGGGCAAGTGATGTAAGATGAGTGAGGTTGGCGTGTGAGTTGAGCGCGTGAGGTGACCTGACTTAGATGTGGTGGATGACGTGGAGCGAGTAAGGTTTTGTCAAAATACGATATCATGATGCGTTTTTCGTGTATTTTGACATTATTAAATGTGTTTGAATGCTGAATCTGTCCAACGCTGACCAATGCCGGCCGAGCTGCGTTGACAAAGAGCCGGGACCCGGGATCGCCGCTTTGACCACTCCGCGGTTCAACAGCTTTGGTTCATCACATTATTTCAGGTTGTTCAATCAAGTGGCAACACTCCAGGAAGAGATAGAAATAACTGTATGAAAAAAAAAATCGTGCCAGCATTGTCAGAGCTGTTAACGAGGATTTTCCATTACCAACTTTGTCATCGAACATTTGCTGAGGCAACATTTTTTATGACTGTCGATTTCAGATGATTCATTTGAGGGTTGTGAGTACCGCTTGTTCTTTATTTGCCTCTTAGTGATACATATTAATGCCACATAGTTTTGTCCATGCATGAGATAACACCAAAGTTTTTGCTTGAATTCCGGCGCATCAGATTTATGAATAATGAAATAATCAACCTATATAATATTT
>SDVV010007841.1:0-17536 GCA_016164225.1 Gammarus roeselii | reverse complement strand
TATATAACCGAGATCGAAATAAATCATTGAAACATTAGCAAGCATGGAGATATCACGTTTTTCAGCACATCGTCTGAGGGTATATACCATAACTTAAATTATATCATTGCTGATTATATTATATTAAATCGATCTACAAATAAGCTCGTACATATATAAACAAATCACATGTGATGTGACATTCGGTCATCATATGACTGCATATTCATCAAACGAAGAGAAAATCATGACGAATGCTGTAAATATAAATAAAACAATCGGAGAAAATAACAAGATACTAATTGAATGTAAGTAACGTGTAAATTGATCAATAGCGAATATCTTAGAAGCGATACCAAGGTTGAAAAATTCATCATGAACGTGTATGGAAATCAAGATTCGTGCAAGAAGAAAATGTGTGGAGTATTAACCTTTAATACAGCATGTAAATTGTTATGTACCTGTTTTTATCAATAAAAAATGAACTTATAACTGTATGTTGTCAATATCCTAAGCATTCAGAGGACCCAGCATTAAAAATGCATACATGCAACATGACATGCAACGAAATTGCAATACAATATACCTAAGCATTGAAATGCTAATGCCCATTTGTAAATAAAAAATATTCCGCAAGCTATCCGTCTGTCCGCTTGCTAAAACCAGTTCCTTCGCGCTGCCTGTCTTCGCGCCGATCGCCTTCCGCCCGCTGACTCAAGGTTGCATGCGGTGAAATGTTGTGTGCGAATTCCCGTAGACCGGGCAAAATCCGCGTTACGACCTATATATTCTACTGTTACCTTGCCTCATATCAGAACATTTATTAACACCTCCGTAGCAAGTGAAACTTTTCCAGAGATCTGTAAGCATTCAATCATAAAAGCAATTCATAATTCTGAGGACAAGAATGAACCATCCATTTGTAGACCGATCTATCCAATTGGTTGATTACCTTGAATAAAAAAAACAGCTGTTCAACGACTACCAGTATGCTTATCGGCAAAAATTGTCAACAGACGACGCACTTATGAGCATCACTGCAGATCTGTACAAAAATTTTGATGAGGGGCAGATATCTCTGCTGGTATTGCTAGACTTATCGAAAGCAGTTGACAGTGTAAGCCATAATATTTTTTTTGGCAAGCTTCGCAACATTGGAATAGGCTCTACTTGGTTCGAAAGTTATCTGATGAATCGGCAACAATCAGTTAAACTCGATAACACAACTGTGTCAAATTCGGCCACAGTTGCCTTTGCGGTCCCTCAAGGTTCGATACTTGGCCTTTTGTTGTTCCTGGTTTTTGTAAATGACATCGACTGATAATTACCAAAAAATCAAGCGAAAATGGTGATATACCCCGATGATGTTCAAATATTGCTTTCCCGAAAACCGTCAGATCCGAATGCGGTGAAAGACGATGCTGAGACAGCCGTAACTAATCTGGAATCTTGGTATGATGAAAATAGACTCAAGCTCAGCTCTGAAAAAACAGTTCCAATGAGTTTCTCTATCAGGATAGGCAAATCTGACATTCCTGTTGAAGATAAAGTTATGAGTCTGGAAGTATGGTTTGATGTAAGCCTGGTACATAGCAGGTTGACTGTATGTGTAGTATATATTCTTCTTAATAGTATACTTATATAATTGTTTTTATATCGTATTTTTTAGTGTCGCAGGTACCGCTGTTATTTCTGAGGGTATTTATTGCGTTGTAATAGGATTTCAACTTGCTGATGCTTTCATTGCTCGATTAATATGTAGTTTAGGGTTTTATTTAGTGATGTAGGTACCGTTGTGATAGGATTTCCACTTTCTTTCATTATTCGATCATTAACATTGTTAGGTATGTTGACCTGTCATGTATTAGTGAAATGCAGTATTATATAGGTTCTTTGTTATTATAGAGCAAAAGCAATAGTATTGGATTAAATCCAGCCGCTTTTTTCCTATTGTATGTTCGTATATATTTTCACAGTTACGTCAGTACAAATCGTTATTTATGATACAAATAGAAAGCGCTGCAACTTTAAGTTCACGTATTTCAATCCGTGTGACTGTGGACAATGAAACATATATGGTCAAGTATATATTTATTTATTTATTATATGGTTGCAATATGCATGGGAACATTTACATCAACATATTAGGAACATTTTCATCAACAAATAATAGTGGATAGAATCAAAGCGCGTTTTCCTATTGTATGTATATATTTTCACAGTAACGTCAGTACACACCGTTATTAATGATGCAAATAGAAGGCACTGCATCTATTCGTTCACATAATTTCAATTCGTATGACTGTGGACAATTAATCATATATGTTCAAGTTTATATTTTTTTATTTTTTCATTTATTACATAGTTACATAGTAGCATGGTTACAACATATTCGGAACATGTACATCAACATCTTAGAAACATTTACATCAATTTATTTTCATCATATTAGGAGCGTTTGCCGGGATCTACCATCTTAGAAATATTTACATGGTAACAACATCTTAGGTTCATTTACAGAATAAAACCTGAAGACGTGGATGTACTTACGTCATTCACGCGAGTACAGTCGCCATAGACGGCTTCACCCGGCTTACGTCTCTTCCAAGTTAAATCCGTGTTTACTTTAGTATCATCATTCACGACACATCGTTTCCTCTTTTCAGTGACGGTAGGTTCAATTTCAATGGATTTTTTGGGAATATCTGGATGCCCGTAGGCAAGAGTTGTGCACTCGTCAACATAGTAGCGTTTATTTTGAAACTAACTGACACAATTTTTAATAGTGCGTACTGTTTAAAGCTGGCGCGCTGGTGCGCGAATGTTGTGTATGGTTTCAAAGTGTGTGTATATTTTCTGTTTATAGATGTCTCTGTATTGTTCATGTCTGATTTTGGCTTGTGTCTGGTAACTGGCACCCTTAGCAGCAGATTTTGTGACGTCGGACTCGAGCAACATTCTGTAACACTTTGGTTGCAAGCAAATTATTTCACTCGAGTAGTCGTTGGCTGTTTTACTTTCCAGTAGTCCCAACTGTCCTTTCTTTGTTTCATCGTACAAGGGATGATTTGTGGGGTAGCTGGAGAAGTCCACGTATTTAGCCAGAGGAGCTTTACGCATTACCGTCTCAATGTCGGCCACACCAATGAACTGGATCAGCAACGAGTCTGTATCCGAATAGATGAGAGAGACATTGTAACCGTATTTGGGTTTCAGAGTGTCATAAAAGAAGCTGTAGACTTTTGCTTTAGCCTTTTCAATCACGTAGAACCCAACTTGGAGTGAGTGAACCATTCGGATATTATTTTTGCTTGAAGATTATGATGACTGTTCAGGAGGGTGCTTGCAGCGTGTTTTCGGAACTCGTTGGCTGTACACACGACCTTTGCCTCTAGACTTCTGTTGAGCGCATTGAAAAAAAGCTTCCCGTATATACTATTTGAGAGCAGTTTATATAGGGACTTTTCGAGTGATATTCATAATGATGAATGTGAAGACAGATTCCTGTTAGATTCGAAAAATCCGATGAAACTTGGTGATTTCCAGTCCTTGTCTGAGGAGTACATGCAATAAATCCAGGGCCACGAGGTAGTCAGTTTGTGGCAAATGACTAGCAACCAGCTTACGAGCTGCTCGTTTTCTGTTTTTGAGATGTTCCGAGTCTGCCAAGAGATTTTTTGTGAGGGGTGAAACACCGCTCAAGCTGACTTCTTTGTGATGTAGTAATAGTGGCAGCTCGTTTGTTTTCCGTGCAACTTCGTCGATAACTTGGGCATCAATACAGACATTATATTTTGCCTTCGTAGAGGGCAGCTTGCATTGCAAAGCAAGGGAATCTAGGGTGTAGTTGCGTGTCATGGTCTCCCTAAACTTTTTTTAGACTTATGCCAGTAACAACGTGTCTATTAACAGATAAATGATCATGTAGTCACGAAGGGTCTTGCAGTTGGCTGCCTGCCACATTTTAATCCCTTCAGCATAATCAGAGTCCGATATTCTATTACCTCAAAATTGACTGTATAAGTCTTGTTGCGATAGGATGTCTGTGTGAGGATTGAGGTCTAGAACTTGTCACTGTAGCTGAGACTTGTGAGATAGGGTTTGAGGAGCTGCATGTCATGGCCACTATCTTTAAGATTTTTGGAAAGACTGCCTAAACTTGAGTTGAGAAAGGAGTAGGAGTCGATAAACTTGACACTGTACTTGCTCGTGACATCGTTCAAGGAAACAGAGATGTTGAACATTTTGTCTGACTGTTTTGGCAACACACGGATTTTCGAGAAGTTAGTGTCGTCCAATCCTCCTAATATGAAGCGCATATCATAGGCTGATGCATTATGAGCAATACAAGGCATGAACCTGAGTTTTTCCGCGATTTTGAAATTGCAATTAGAGCACAAAGCCTAATTTTTCGAGCACAAAGCCTCATTTTGTGAGCGCCCTTGGCTTTGCAATGCAAGCTGCCCTCCACGAAGGCAAGATAAAGCTAGAGCTGATCAAAGATATCGATCTACTCAACTTGATTGTCAAAAATACAAGAGTCAGATTAGTGACGTTGACGAAAGGTCTTACCAATATAAACAATCCCCGATGAAAAGACTTTGACCCAGAACAACCTGTGTCTTCAGCAGCAATGTGAGACTTTAACAGTCTTTATGGTGGATGCTTGAGTGAGCCCCATATCATTGGTGAAATTCATGAGCTCACACCTGAAGAAATTCAAGCAATCGACTTGGTAAACGTGGACTGCTCTGGCGAGTACACGTTCTTTGTTTGTATCGATGCCTAAGCCAGTGACGAAGTTGCACGGAAAACAAATGAGCTGCTACTGTTACTACATCACAAAGAAGTCAGCTTGAACGATGTTTCACCCTCCACAAAAAATCTCTTGGCAGACTCGGAACATCTCTTAAACAGAAAACAAGCAGCTCGTAAGCTGGTTTCTAGTCATCTACCTCAAACTGACTTTTTCGTGGCCCTGGAATTATTGCAAATACTCCTCAGGCAAGGACTTGAAGTCATCAAGTTTCATTGAATTTTTTTAATCAAACAGGAACCTGTCTTCAAATCCATCATTATGAAAAATATCCAAAAACGTTAAAAGTCTACAAACTCATTCGAAAAGTCCCTATATAATTTGCTCTCAATTAGTATATACGGGAAGATTCTTTTCAATCCGATCAACAGAAGTCTAGAAGCAAAGGTTGAGTGCACAGCCAACGAGTTCCGAAAACACGCTGCCAATCCACTCCTGAAAACTGCCATGCTATCGGCCCCGAAACAGTCATCATGATCTTCAAGCAAAAAAATAACAGAATGGTTCACCCATTCCAAGTTGGGTTCTACGTGATTGAAAAGACTAAAGCAAAAGTCTACAGCTTTTTTTATGACACTCTGAAACCCATATACGGTTATAACGTCTTGCTCATCTATTCGGATCAGACTCGTTGCTGATCCAGTTCAGATTTGTGGCCGACATTGAGACGGTAATGCGTAAAGTTTCTCTGGCTGAACACATGGACTTCTCCAACTACCCCAAAATTCATCTCTTGTACGATGAAACAAAGAAAGGACGTTTGGGACTACTGGAAAGTAAAACAGCCAACGACTACTCGAGTAAAATAATTTGCTTGCAACCAAAGTGTTACACAATGTTGCTCGAGTCCGACGTCACAAAATCAGCTGCTAAGGGTGCCAATTACCAGACACAAGCCAAAATCAGACATGAACAATACAGAGACATCCATATCCAGAAAACATACCTACACTTTGAGACCATACATAACATTCGCGCACCAGCATGCCAGCTTCAAACTGTACGCGCTATTAAAAAATTGTCGAAGTAAGTTTGAAAATAAGCGCTACTATGTTGACGCGTGCACAATTCTTGCCCATGGGCATCCAGACATTCCCCAATAATCCATTAAAATTGAACCTACCGTCACTAAGACGAGGAAGCGATGTGTTGTGAATGATGATACTAATGTAAACATGGATTCAACTTGGAAGAGACGTAAGCCGGGTAAAGCTGTCTTTGGCGAGTGTACTCGCGTGAATGACGAAAATACATCCACGTCTTCAGGTTTTATTCTGTAAATGAACCTAAGATGGTATAACCATGTAAATATTCCTAAGATGGTATACCCCTGCAACCGCTCCTAATATGATGAAAATAGATTGATGTAAATGTTCCTAATATGTTGTAACCATGCTACTATGTAACTATGTAATAGAAAATATATATAAACTTGAACATATATGATTCATTGTCCCCAGTCATACGAATTGAAATTATGTGAACGAATAGATGCAGTGCCTTCTATTTGTATCATAAATAACGTTGAGTACTGACGTAACTGTGAAAATATATACATACAATAGGAAAAAGCGCTTGGATTTAATCCACTTCTATTTGTTGATGAAAATGTTCCTAATATGTTGATGTAAATGTTCCTATGTATATTGTAACCATGTAATAAATAAATTAACATAAACTTGACCATATATGTTTTATTGTCCACAATCATACGGATTGAAAATACGTGAACGTATAATTGCAGCGCCTTTTATTTGTATCGTAAATAACGATGTGTACAGACGTAATTGTGTAAATACATACATTCAGATGGATTTAATTCAATTCAATAGCTTTTGCTCCATCATAACAAAGAACCTACGTAATACTGCATTTCAATAATACGTAACAGGTCAACACACCTATCAATGTTAATGATCGAGTAATGAAAGCAAGTTGAAACCCTATCACAACGATATCTACATCACTAAATAAAACCCTAAACAACATATAGATCGAGCAATGAAAGCAACAGCAAGTTGAAATCCTATTACAACGCAAAAAATACCCTTTGAAATAACAGCGGTACCTGCAACACAAAATAATACGATATACAAATAATTATAAATAGTATACTATTAAAAGAATATATACTACACATACAGTCAACCTGCTATGTACCAGGCTAACATTTCTTGCGGATAAGCCACTTCAGTAAACACTAACATCGTGGACAAACATTAATTTATACATATACAATAAGACTTACCTATATTTAAATATAACTACATCAAAATTCCATCACAAGCCGTCAAAAATCACCGACAATGACCATCACTCACCATTCACCAACAATCATCAACCGCTCACCAGTCACACCTGAGTCACTCACCTGGGCAAACGTGAAAGGGTAAAATATGTATGCCACCGCACCACTTGCGGGAGATAGTGCCTTTTCGCGACCAAGACATAAGCTCCCGTAAGCACCCAACACTGTACACTGGAGCATGACTGGCAATATAACGTATGGGAACAGGAAATAAATAGGGTCCTCTAGCATGGAAACATTCTAAATATTCCTAACAATACCGATATACATCTACAATACTACGTATCATAACACTGATACTAAAATAAAATATGGATATAATTTCACTTATATAACTGAACTCTGGAGAATAATCAAATGCAGATCCACTTCAAACCGGTGCACTTAAGGTACTGCCACAGCATCGTGATCGGTGCGCAAACAGCGTCCAAGGATGCTCTTTAATTGGTTGGTGGGTTAGGCGGGGCGAGGCATCGTCTGAGGTCTGCTCTCCCATGGCTTGGTGGGATAGGCGGGGCGGGTGATCGTCTGAGGTCCGCTCACTCATTGTCTGGGTGGGGGTTGCGGGGCGGGGCATCGTCAGAGGCCCACTCTCGCAACCAAAACTGACACCCTAACGTGCTGGAGCAAGGCTTTTTCGGCTATAGGATCTCCAGGGCTGGTTCGGCTATAGGGTCTCCAGGGCTGTTTTGGCTGAAGGATCTCCAGGGCTGTTGCGGCTATAGGATCTCAAGGGCGTTTTAACGGCATAACGCGTCTTGGTGACATCATGCTTATAATGAGTATCGATGCTTGATATATGCTGATATATGATATGATATATATAACTTAGCTATAAATAAAACATTAGAACATCAGCAGGCATGGAGATGTCACGTTCTTCCGAGCATCGTCTAAGGATATGTTTCATAAGTCTAGTTATTTCATTGCTGATCATTTTTCATTTAATTGATCTACAAATAAGCTCATATATTTGTAAACGAATCACGTGTGATGTGTCATTCGGTCACAATATGACAGCATATATAGCAAACGAAAAGAAAATCAGAGTGAATATCGTAGTTACAGTTATAAATAATACAATCGCAACTAATTAAATCTATGCTAAGTTTAAATTGATATATGCTGTTTGGATCAAGTCATTAGCAAGGTTGGAAAATTCATCATGAAAGTGTCCGAAAATCAACATTCGTGCAAGAAGAAGAATACGTGTTTTTTCAACCTTCAATGCTGTATGTAAATCATTATGTAACTGTTAGACTTATTATCTATAAAAAGTATCATATAAGATATGTTATTATTATCCCTAAACACTCAGAGGACTAGCATTGAAATTGCACATTTGCAACATAACATACTGTGAATTGCAATACAGTATGCCAAGCATTGAAATGCGATACAAATACCAAAGATAACCTAAATGTAAATATAAATGAAAACGTATTATTTATATAGCCTATTACTATGTATATAGCCTATTAAATTAAATGCCATATGAATAGTCCGAAAACCGTCCGTCCTTCACCCCTTTCCGCCTGCTAAAACCAGTTCCGGTCCCTCCCGACTGACTCCGGCCAGCCCTCTTCTCACCGCTAATTGAGTTTTGTGTTATTCCTTCCCATTTGCGTTCTCCGTGACATACTAACTACTAATGCCCTCCAATTGAAACAAGCGGAGACATGGTGTCACAGATGTATCAGGTTCAAACATGTATAGTATGGCATGGGGTAGACAGATTCTCGTGACGAAGCTGCTGCATTCCCAAATACAAGCAGCATCCCGATATTATACCATACTATTACTATAGATATTATATACATACATAATAAACACATAGAAAAACACAAAACATTCTTCTAAGCCAAATATTAGGGATCCACCAAGCAGCCGCCGCATGACTCTATTAAGGAATATCAATAATTAGATATAAGTTTAATCATATAATACACACTTCAAACAATATACAGTCATTGAATCCCACAGAAAGATATAATATAGCCACACAAAACACAGATCCGGCAAGACCACCGAGCTAGATAATTAACAAAACCTGGCATATTGTTCCTATAAACATTATATACAACATAAAGATGAACATGAAAAAAAAATCTCGAAAATCCAACCGCCGTGTAACTCCATTAAGCCTTATATAAAATTAGATATTAATATAAACATATAGTTTACACATAAGATACATAGAATCATTAAACCAAGCAATAATATATAATAATATAAACACACAAATCAGTGAATAATACCAAATTCAATCCCTGGCATGGTCGTCAGCTAACGGCCGAGCACACGCTAAGACGTCTAAGCGACCCATATCATAAACTTAGCATAATACTCCTATAAACAATACACATAACATAAATCTAAAAACATCAAACACCTCCAAATTCCTTCACCAATCAAACTACCAAGTGACTCTATTAAGCCCTATAGATAATTAGGTAACAATATAAATAAATAATGTATACACAAAATATATAAAATCATTCAACCAGACATAAATATTTAATATAAACACACAAAACATAGGAACAATGTCAAATTCTACCATTGAAAATACTGAAAACGAGTTTAAACAGATTTGAGCAGCCTCACCCGACAAAACTTTTCAGAAGCGCGCTGAACTTTGCCTAGGGGATCCCTTGAGGTAAAAGCATATTCCTACCAGCAAAAAAAAACTTATCAGGAACAAACAGTAAGTGATGAAGCATTCCCAATACAGCCATCTATGGAAAAAACATATAAATACAACAAATATCAATAAAAAAATTGAATATTTACAACACAAAAACATTCCCAAATAAATACGAAAGCTTGGGCGAAAACTACCCACGCGAGCCGCCCGTCCGCCCCTCCGACCGCCCGTTTGCACCGCCCCCGCCCATTTGTGCAGCGACACCAGCATTTGCATGTTGTAGCCACATTCGCCTGTCGGATCTCGGTTCGGCGTCGCGGTTAAGCAGGGAGTTGTCCCCACAGTGAGGGTATCCATTATTTCGGAGTCGATCTGTAACACAGCTGAGGTATTGGCCAGTCGGCTCTTACACCTCAAAATGTTTGCTGTAGCAGAGAGTTGTGGCACCCGTTTGATCTCACGTATTTCCAATGGCCGAGGTGCCCGGCACGTGAAGCTGTTGAATGGAACTGAAACCGTGCTGCGTATCGGATGTGTGCTGTCCTGTACCTTCGTCTTCTATTGCAATCACCTGTAAATTAAAGCCGCATCTTCTCCTCGCGCTCCATAAATCCACCACCTTAGTCATCCGCTAGGTACTACAATCTCACCAACCCATCACCTCGGTTTTTTTGATACTATCAGCATGGCCGTACAGTCCGGTGGTCTACTCTGCCAGTCGGCTGAAGTAGACATGTACTCGGATCTACTGTCTGACACTGACGACCTCATAGCATCCGATCCTTCTGCCTCTTATGTTTTTCCTTACAAAAAAAAACGCAATCTATAATTTAACAGACCTGTAGCAGCAGACTTTGACTCTGCTTCATCTTCAGTCACTGCCAGTCAGAGCACTAAATATCCCCACGTTAAAAAACTCTCCTCTGCTCATCACCCTGCCTCATCATCACCAACTGCCTGCCTCATCCTCCGTGAGAATCACAAGGCCCTCCCCTTCAACTTCTTCAACTCTGCCTTACCGAAATGGACTGCACTAGCGTGCCTGATCCACAACTCCCTTGAGAAGGATCAAAAATGGACAGTCATTGGGGGGCAGATACAAACCGATAAAATCATTGCCTTTCACTCTGCACCTCATTAATCTGTCATGAACAAAGTAAATTACATTCTTAAAGTCCTCAGACTCACACTCCTTACATTGGAGAAGTTGTTTTTGATCTAATTGGTATGGATGACAGATCAATTCTAACCTTTTAAGAAACTCAAATCATGGCACTCTTGGCTGTTTCCTCTTCGTGTGCTACCAATGCTATTTTGTCAGTAAAAAAATAACCTAGAAAACCCCTCTCAGCCTCAGATACTGCGATCTCATCTATCAATTCTATGCGCATCTCCATTGAATGCAGCTCTGCAATCCCTGAGCGGGTGTTCCATGAAAGTGTTTTTCTCTGTGTTTTTCCCTTCACCATACCACCTATCCGCTGTTATCGCTGTCAAAGGTATGATCACGGTGCTATTTCATGTTGCCGCAGTGCAAGATAAGCCTAGTGCTCATCTACCAAACATATTACCACAGCCTGTGAAGAATCAAATGAGTTGCACTGCTTTGCTTGTGGACCTGGCTCTTCGCCTGCTTGCTCATCAGCACGATGCAAATTCTATAAAGCATCTGTAACAATTGCAGCTCAAGTGCAATGTGGCAACCTTCACAGAGATCGAGCATCTGTCTGTTATGCGTCACTCTACACAAGCCCAAGGAAACCGCATTCCCCCAGCCTCTCGTTATGTCATCTCCTACTCTTTCTCCAACACCTCTCCGGGCTACTATTAACTCTAAATTCTCTATGAAATCCTGCCCAAACCTTGTAACAAATTCAGCTGTTTTCCTCTCATACTCTTCTGTTTCATCTTGCTCTTCTTTATCAGCCTGTTGTATTCTCACACCTGCTCAAAAGAAAGCTCCCAAAAAGGCTCAATCACAGAAAATACCTCCCCACATGACAGCCGAATACGCTGATGTTCTTTGTGGCAACTAGTGGTACAACTCAGAAGGGCCTTGCCACTCTCCTGCTGATGCAATAGGCTCATCCTGCCTAGGTTCACCCCCTTCAGATTCCTCACTTCCTCACTCATACTCTACTTGTTCTGGTACCTCTTCAGCACCTGGATCCCCTGTCTTTACTCTTCTCAAATCACTGCTTCAACAGCTTCTGGGTTGGATACTTTCCAGCCTCCCTACTGATTCTCCCATAGCTGCCATCTTCTATGCTTTTCTTCAATTTCCTTCTGCCACACTATTTTCCTCTTTATAGCTCCACCTGATTTCACTTCTCATCCTTAAACTCTCTTTCTGCAGTAGAATTCCAGAGGATTACTGCAAAAGTTGTCTGAGTTTAAGCAGTATTTGTCCACAATTCTTCCAAATGCCATTTGCCTCACTGAAACCCACCTTCATTCTTAATGGAACTTCCGCCTTCCAGGGTTTCCTATTTACCAAAGACCGTCTTGATAACTTTGGAGGACTAGCAATTTTAATTTCTGTTAGTGTGAAGCACATGTCAGTGCCACTTCTTGCTTTTGCAGACGGTGTCATTGAGACCCTAGCAGCAGACATAGACATAGATTCGGCTTGGTCACGCATACTCCCTGTCTACAATCCGTGTAAAAATGTATCTCTGCCAGAATTTTTCCGTTATTTTGCTTAGTTGGGCTTTGTGGTGTTGTATGTGGAGATCTTAATGCCCACCATCCGCATTGGAAACCATTGAGGAACTCTAGAAACCAAACTGGTCATGCTTTTTTTGACTTTCTCACTAGCAGTGACCTTATCATATAATTGAATAACCCTCCCAAGTTTATTAACCCGAGTAGACCCTGCCTCTGGATCTACATCCAGCCATGAACTTTTTGTTGACACTCAACACTTTCACTCTTTTGCCATCTCCCTAGCACCTGACCTTGGCAGTGACCATCTTCTTGTTCTCCTCTCTTCTCGTAATCGCACCTATCCATGCCTATCCTTTAGCTCTCGCTGGAACTTCAACAATGTGTCTACCACAACATGGAATGCATGAGCAGCAGATTTGGCCTCCTCGTGCATTGAAAGGTCAGACACTGCAACAGCATACAGTTCCTTTTGAACCTGTGGTTCTGAACACTGCAAAGAAATATTTTCCCCTTAGATCCTCTTCTACCCCAAGGAGCCCTGGGAATCCCTGGTGGAATGCAACTTGCGAGCAGGTTGTCATCTATCGCCGCAAAGCTATTTACCGGTTTAGTCGTTTCAAAACCCCAGTAAACAAAACTGCTCTTAATAAATTCACAACAATAGCAGTTAATACGCTTTTGACATAAAAGGAAACTTCTTGGAATGCTTTTCGTAGTCGAATCACCCACCGCACCTCATCTGCCCAGATATGGAAAATGTTTCGATCAATCTCGGGACGACCCCCTCCCTCTGCTTTTCCCCTCTCCTCTGGCACCTCTCCTCTTTCATCCACCGAAGCTGCAAATGCGCTAGCTTCACACTTTTCTCTTTCTTTCTCTCATGTTCACCTTCTTGCAGAACCTGACTCAGCGTATTTGAGTGATAAACTCAACTCAGATGAAGATGATGCTCTCAATCACAGTTTCTCTCTCTCTGAGCTACGCTCTGTTCATCCCAAGCTTTCATCCTACTCTTCTCCTCGTTCTGACCTTCTTCACAACCAGTTTCTCTGTCACCTACATTGGACCCATCACCATGCTCTCCTGAACATTTTCAACCTTTCCTTTTGCACTGCTGATATCCCCCCAGCCTGGAGATCCTCCCAAATTGTCCCGGTTTCAAAGCCCGGCAAAGATCCACCACAGGATCTGCCTACAGGCCCATATCTCTGTTCTCCTGTGTTGGGAAGCTCATGGAGAGGCTTGTCGGTGCCCGTCTCATGTGGTATCCGGAGAGGAATAATACTTTTCTTTCACACCAATTTGGTTTTCGCCCCCAACATAGCACCATGGATGCTCTCATCCTCTTTGAACATGACATTCAATTGGCTCTCCGCACACAACAAATAGTTCTTGCAGTTTTCTTTAATCTTTTTGGTGTTATTGATCGAGCTTCCCATCAGGCAATCCTGTTCAAAATAGCATCACATGGGGTGTCTGGCCGTCTCCTTCAGTGGATCACTAGCTTCCTAACAGAACGCTTTTTCTCTGTCTCTGTCTCTTCAACCTCGTCTCAGTCTCATCCGATTGTTTCTGGGGTCCACAAGGTGCCATCATCTCTCCCCTTCTCTTCCATATACTACTGTCTGACCTACCTTTCTCTCCAGGTGTCACAACCTCAATTTATGCTGATGACATAACTATGTTTGTTACTGCTGAATCTGCTTCTTCTGCTCACGCACTTCTGCAGGCTGCTATCGACAACTTTGATATTTGGGCGCACCGCTGAGGTCTAATCATCACCCCCAAAAGTTCGGTACTTCGTTTTTTACCCTTAAGCGCTCAGTTCCAACTTGTCCACCAGTTTGCATCTCTAGTGTGCCCATCCCATATTCCCAGCACCAAAAACTGCTTGGCGTAGTATTTGACTCTCCTCGTTTGACTTGGCGTCCGTATAATGACTTCCTACGGCTCCGTTGTCAAGAGCGGCTCAACATAATGCGTGTGCTTGCTGGATCACGGTTTGGGGGCTCGCGCCCCAAACTTCTACTCTTCTATCTGGCATATATCAGAGGTCATACTGACTATGGGCTTCTCCTTTACTCTTCTGCCTCTCCTTCACTTCTTGTCGACTTGATGTGATTCATGCAACTGCTGCTCGTCTTCTCATTGGCACTTGGCACTCTACCTCTTTAGCCTCTCTCTATTGTGAAGCTAGAATATTACCACCTGATTTATATCGTGAGGAACGCTGCGGCCGGTTTCTTCTCCAGCTTCTTTTCCGTCCTGCTGATCATCCATTCCATGTTCTTCTACGCCGCGATTATGTCCTCACCTCAATCCCCTTCTCAGGTCGCCATCACCATCCCACCTTTCTATACGGAGCATGTCGTCTGTTCCTATTTCATAGTTTCACTCTCCCTCCATCTTCCCCTCGGGAAATTTTCTCTGTTCTCCCTCCTTGGTTCCCTTATCTTTCAATTATCCACACCACCTTCTTCCCTGCTGCCATTGATGCAGTAGAAGGTAGTGCTCCAGCACTCTTCTCAGACCTCTGTTTTTCTTCCTATCCTGATTATCTCTCTATCTACACTGATAGCTCAGTGATGGGCGAAAATGCAAGCTGTGTTGGGGTGGGTGTGGCTGCTCCTCATAGTAATTTAAAGCTGTCTCACCGTCTTCTTGCAGGTCACACAATTCTTGCTGCTGAACTCTTTGGGATCCTGCAAGCACTGATCTTTCTCTCATCACAGCAGGCTACCACTTCTGCTGTCATTTTCACAGACAGCCTATCCTCCCTCTTTCTCATGTCTTCCTCAAGGCTTTCTTCAAATAGCTCCCTTTTTCTTGCAATTCATAGACATCTTCTTCTATTTTCCCTCCATATTGTGCACCTTCAATGGATCCCAGCCCATTGTTCCATTCCCGGCAATGAGGCTGCAGATGCAGCTGCTAAGGAAGCAGCAACCTCCAACCTTCCTGCTCATGAGCTACCTTTCTCCTTGGCTGGGCATTACTCCAATTTCTCTGCTTTAGTCTGGTCTTACTGGCAGGTAAGGTGGACTGTTATTCGAGGCCAGCACTCTCTAGGTATCCACAAACCCCTTGTGCGTCCTTGGCCTTACAGGGGACACAGTCACGATTTTTTAGCCCCTTTTTGCTAGGTTCTGACTGGGCACTGCTGTCTTAAATAAACTATTCCATAAAATCCGTCAGATTGATTCCCTAGACTGCCCTAACTGTCATTCAGAGGAAACGGTATACCATTTATTTTTTGTCTGCCCCACTACCTTGCTGCCCGGCGTCATCTACTTGTTAGCCTGCGTGCTCAGGGGCACTTAGTACCCAGTCTCTCTTTACTTCTCAGTGGCCATCCCGGTGATCCTGCTGCGACTCTTCTCATCTTCAAGGTTGTGGAGGCGTATATTGGCTCCACGCACCGCTTCTACCGGCCGTGAGGTCGCGCATTCTGCCGTAACTGGTCACGGATTAAATTTACTCCGGTCAAAAGGCCCCGTAAAGAGGATAAGTTACAAGTTACAAGTTGAATGCAACTGATTGCATCGCTTTGCCGCCCGTAAATTTTGGCACTTTGCAGCAACACATTCTGCAAATTCCTGCCTGTTTTCTCATGATCACGTTCGTTACATTTTTTTTCGTTGACATTGACAGTGTGGCCTTACAGAATTTTCTAAACGTTTATGACCATGAATCTTTAAAACAAATTTGGATTGAGTATAGCCTCAAGGCGTTCATCTGTCATAATAGTCCATTTCCTTTACCTCCGTAATATTAGAGGTGAAGTTTCTTCCCACTGCTTCAAGTCTATTCAGATCTATCTGTTTATGTGGGTCCAGAGAGGAGAGCAATAGTCAATGACTGGTTGGATTAGTTGTTTCCAAAGAGTCAACATTGTCCTTGTATTTCTAGCCAGAAAAGTTCTCATGGCCCAGGAACACAGTCGTCTGCCACTTGCCTCACCTTTGCAATTTGTTCATAGAAAGAAGCATTGTTTTTCATTAGTACGCCTATGTCACGCTAGCTTTTTTTTTCTTCTATAGCTGTGTTATTGCTAGAATTATACGAAGCTTTGGTTTTTATGTCAGAATTTTTCATATCTCAGTGATTCAAATTATTCGATAAATTGCATATTGTTTTCACCAGCCTACTTGAAAATTTATTTCAGATCAGTTTGAACCTTTTCCACATCACTCAAATGTCATTGACAATGCCTAGTACTCTGGTATCATCTGCATAGCAAGAGACCGATGTATGTAAACAGCTATGGCCCAGATCACTAGCCAATATTAAGCAAAGCAGTGGGCCTAGCACATTGCCTTGTGGAATCCCACTAATGACTTCCACTGGTTCATAGGTTTCTCCATTCACTACCACACTTTGAGTTCTTCCTCTCAAAAAGATTTTGATTCGTTTGTAAACATTCCCTTGGATATTGGCGTTATATAGTTTTGATAACAGTGTACTGTGATCTACTTTTTAAAAGGCCTTGACAAAATCAAAATAAATCACATCCACATTTGATCCATCACAAAATGCATTTATTATTTCGTCATAGTGCTCTAGCAGTTGGATCAACGCGCTCCTCTTAATTTTAAAACATGTTGCTTGGAGTTGAACTTTTTTTTTTTTAATAAAATTTACTATTCGTCCTTTCATTACACTTTCAAATATTTTGACTACACGTGATGACAAAGAACTTGGTCTGTAATTTGATGGGCTTGTGAGGCTACCTCAACATTTGTAGTGGTCATGACAGTATCTGTTTGCATTGTTTCAATAGAAAATCTGGGACGTCGTCTGGTCCGGATGCACTACTGCTACCTATGTCATCAATAGCTAATGTCAATGTTAAGATAGGTCAATGAAAATTCGGAGGCGATAGTGGATATAATATAATCCAAACGGCCATGTGATGGAATAAGATAGGGATAAATAGAGTTAGTTTTCAGTATAAGGAGTTTGCGCCCCATATTTTTTCGGACGGCCGGAGTCAGGCAGGCTGCTAACGGGTGACTCATTCGGACGGATGGACAGCTTTCAGATTTTCATATGGCATGTATATGTTAATAGGTTATATAAATAGTTTGTTTACACACACACACACACACACACACACACA
>SDVV010007840.1:0-17536 GCA_016164225.1 Gammarus roeselii | reverse complement strand
TGTTTGAGTTTGTTTAGGTTGGGGTGGGTTCTTCTACAGCGTGTTGGTGTCCTGGCTTTTGATTTGTCTGCTTTTTGCTGTGATGCTGGAGTGGTGGGTTGTGGTGGGTGTTTGTGTGTGTGTGTGTGTGTGTTTGTGTTTGTTTGTGTCTGTTCTGATGTGTTGCTTCTCTGTGTGCTTCTTTGTTGTACAGTGTGCTGTTCTAGAAATTATTATTATTATTATTTTCTTTCTTTTTTTCCGCCATTCATGCGAATGGTTCATGTGATAGCCAATAGTGCGCACTAATTCCAGTTCCTATACCTGTGTTAACATTGCTGTTCTCACCTGGCTCTGCTGCTCCCCACTTGCTGTGGTTCTGCTGGAGGGGGCTACAAAGGTAAGAGACAAAGGTAAGAGCATGGAAAAATGAAACCCATGATTTGATGCTTGGAAGAGGGGTTTGGAGTCAGGACAATTTATGCTTGTGGATTAACAAACTACTTGTTGATGTAAACATTCTGTATAACTGCTGAGTTGATGCTGTCCTTACACGAAACAACAATTTGGCCGTAATTGAGTAGCAAGGTAGATGGACCATGTTTAGAAGATAGAATATAGTGGGAATTCCAGGCTGCTTAAATATATACAGAGAATATGGACCAGAAAAACTGAACATTCATTCTGATATGGACTTTAGTAGGTTTTTGAGGAGCCTGGATACATATTCTGCGGCAGGTTGATTTTTTTGAGCAGACATGATATAATAGCTACTGGAAAATTTTGCAACATAAATTGGAGAATTTGCTTACTGCTATACATATATGTAAATGCTGCACAGAGTTGGCACTATAGCTAGGTCATTTGTTGAAGTAAGCATTTCCTCCTAGCACCTTTCATGTCTGCATTAGGATTTTGTGAAATGTGATGGTGAGTGTAATGACTTGCTTGCAGGGATGATAGTGGTTTCAGTTGACATATCACTCAATATAAGCAAGCCCTTGCTGATCTGATACCTGAATAATTTCTAGGATTTTACTAGCATTGTGATATATTTTTCCATGTTAGGTCTTCCTCCACTGCTCTTTTGTCAGTTGCCTTGAAGCCCAAATTTTGAGTGTTTTACCCATTATCTTGCCTACCTGGCACTCAAGCCTTTCTGGCTTGATGGGCAGTCATGAAGCCACAAATGTAACTTAGAATGACTATCTTGAAAAGTTATCTTAAAACCAAAACCATTTAAAGTAACAAGATTTATTTGAATTATGGTTTATTTGTATATCTTATGCAGACTGGGTAGAGTCTGCAGCGTTAGTGGCTAACCGGCAGCTAACTTGGGTCATTTTTTCTAATCACCGTGGAAACTGTACAAGAAATTTTAGGGCAACTGTTTCTAACCAGCAGGTCAAACATACCAAGTATTATCAGTAAAAGAGATTAGCTCTCTTACCTTTGATCTCTTACTTTTGCAGCCCCCTCCAGCAGGCCAGCACAGCCATGCGCGCCAGTATGATGCTGAGAACAGCAACGTTAACAAAGGTATAGGAACTGGAATTAGTGCGCACTATTGGCTATCACATGAACCATCCGCATGCATGACAGAAACAAAAACAAAAACAAAAAAAAACAAAAAATCCAGAACAGCACACTGTACAACAAAGAAGCAAAACATCAGGACAGGCACAAACACACACCCACACACACACAAACACGCACCACAACCCACCACTCTAGCGCCACAGCAAAAAGCAGACAAATCCAAAGCCAGGACGCCAACAAGCTGCAGAAGAACCCCAAACTAAACAAACTCAAACAGAGTATCACCCAAAAACTCCGCAAGCAACCTCTTGAATGCAGCCAGAGAATCTGACTCCACCACAGAACTGGGGAGGCTGTTCCACAACTGAACACATCGAGCTCCAAAGAACCTCCTCTTGATGTCCGTATTACAAGCCGGCATCAAAAGCTAATAGGGATGGCCTCGAGTTCTTGCATCAGGAGCTCTCCAAAAAATACCCCCAAAGTCGACGCCACCATCCAACCTGCAGATGATCCTCCAGTATTTAACAAGGTCCGCCCTGAGAAACCTTCCTTTTATAGAAAATAAGCCAAGTTGCTTCAGCCTGGAAAAGTAATCCAACTCAGCAAGACCATCCACATTTCTTGTCCATCTCCTCTGCACAGACTCAAGCAATCTTAAATCCCCAAGGAAACCCACATTCCACACTGACGAACAATAATCCATGAGAGGTCTGATGTGCATCACAAAGAGGGACACCATGAAGTGAGAACTACGACAAACTGTATATCTCAGCAGGCTGCTGGCAGGCTGCTGTGTTGAGGGTCAGTTCTGGAAGTTATTGGTATTATTTTGAGAGGTAGTCCTTTTGGAAATCCACTGTAGTGCTGCCAGCAGGAGATAACAATTGATTGTTTATTGGAACTGGAGATGAAATGGATGCTTGTTTAAAGAACAAACATGTAAGGCTTACAAAGCCTTTACCTTTGTAAGCCTTACAGTGGTTTCATTATATTACATACCTTATTGGGCCTGTTCTATTTTGGAAATCTTTTAGGCTTTGGAGATCTGCCTTACCTTATAAATAGTCCCCACTCTAGCTTTTGATACTGCTAGTGGGGCGTTGACAATGCATTGATCATTTGGTTTTTGGGTAATTAGTGAGCCTGGAGGCAATTAGGTTACTACTAGCTTGCTTAGTTTGAGTAAAATTGGCCAACCATTCAGTCAAACCATCCACATTTTTAGTTGCAGTCTGCTTGACTACTACCTGCAGCCCAGATCATTAGGGCCGGGACCTCAGGTGGAGATTCACAGAATATGAACCCTTGTAGGCAGGCCGCCCGTGCTAACCCATTGGTGACTGAATTAGTAGGCATCCTTGACATTTGGAAATTTATCTAGGTGGCTTGTGTATTCATAGCATTGCGGGAGTCCCGTCCGGCAACAGTTTGCGTCAGAAGTGGGATTCATTCTCTTGAATAGTTAAAACAGGATAGTAGATAGCTATCAGGATGAGTGGGGCAGGCATGGTGGAGGTGGTTGGTGATTTGACGGAGGCTTTAAGGAACATGCGTTTTGATAGAGCTCCCCCACCTGCTAGTTTTACTGGAGGAACAAGAATAGACACTTTTCTAGTAGCGTTTGAAAAATATGCACTAGCTGTAAACAAAAATGACACATATTTGTAGTTGTGAGTTTTGCCAGCATTTCTGGAGGGAGAAGCAAGGGCAATTGTAAATGCATTTGGAATGGAAGCAGACTATGCTATTGTGAAACAGCAACTCATTGAGGAGTTTACCAAAAGAACTACTCTTTCTAGCAATGAATTTGCGGATTTCTTTTTGACATCTTGGCATATTGGTGAAAGTTAGGTTTGTTTTTTATTAGATTGGAAATGTTGGCAAAGAAGGTCTCAAGTGCAAGTAGAACTAGAATGGATATGATGTTGCAATCAAAGTTCCTTAGTGCTATCTCACCACTTATGCTGCAACAGTTGAATGTTCAGTTGGGTCACCAAGAGGATGCCACTCTTTCTCAGCTGGTCAAGTTGGCTACTATTTTGGAATCACAACAGCCATCTTAGGGGCCTACGGCTGTCCCCTTGTCTGTCACAGCAGTAGCAGATATATCTCTCATTGGAGGCAGGTCTTCTAGCCAAGAGTTGCCTGTGTTAAAATGGTGTAACAAAATTGGTCATTTGGATGTAGACTGTTTTCAGAAACAGTTAATTTGCTTCAGGTGCAATGCACCAGGGCATTTTGCCAGGAATTGTCCTGAGAATAGCCAGGTAACTAGTTGTGAAAACAGAGGTAGAGGTATGACTAGCAGCTATTCAGGCTCAGAGGAACAAATAGGAAAATGCAGTTTCTGTGGGAAAGGAAGGCATGTCTTGCCTTAGTATAACTTGTGCAAGCACAGGTATCTAGCTTGTGTTTGGTGTGGTGCACTTGATCATGAGAGTTTTAGACGCTTCTGGAAAACCTCTAGTTTGGGAAACGTGCATCAGCCAGGGAAGTGAGAGCATCTCTGGCTGGAGAAAGTGAAGAGGATGGCCCCTTAGTTGGTAGAGATGGTGTAGCCATCTCATACCAGGTACCATTATTAATTTGTGGTTTGGAAGTGGAGGCATTGGTTGACACTGGAGCTACTGTGACCATGGCTGCTTCCTCCTTACTTGATGTTGTCCCATCTCTATGATGAACTGAGGCCTGTTACTATTGGCGCAGTGACTGGCATTAGTGGAATGCAGTTGAATCTCTTAGGAGAGGTAATTGTGTCAATTGCTGTGGGATGCTTGTTAACGCAGCCACATCGCATTGTTATTACAAAGCAAAAGTCTGCGGTGTTGAAATTTATTTTGGGGTTTGACTTCTTGGATTGGTATTGCCTTTGTATTGATACAGTTAACTGATCATTAAGATATTGCCCTCCCACTGGGAATCATTTTGAAATTGACTTGAGAGCAATCATGCAGAGCCCTAGCATGTACAATGTTCAATGTTCTTCGGGGAGGGAGCTGAAGCCACGATCTTGTACTTTGAAGTTTCCGTTCCTGTTCAGGGCAGTGTGGAAGGGTGCATTGAGCCTGTTGTTGGTCTTCATTCTCCTGTTCTGGTTGCAAGATCAATTAATGCAATGACAAATTAACTTACCTTTATTGAAGTGGTTAACCCCTTGGAGGAGCCTGTGCACATAGAAAGGGACCAGAAGTTAGCCATGTTTATTACATCAACAGCCTTTACTGTAGATGCTATGAGTCATGATTGGGAGGCCACAGACAATTTTGCGTGAGCTATAGACTTGTTTGATTTGGAGCTGACTGATTTGACTGATGGGCAAAAGTGTAGAGTTAGAAATTTTCTTGAAGCTCAGGGATGAGCTAGACTTAGGTTGCACACAGTCAGTTACAACCACTATAGATGTGCAGGGTGCTCAGCCAGGTAAACAAAGATACAGAACTGTTAAAAATACTAAAAAAAAATCAAATCTATCATGACTAGTAAAACTCCTACAAGCACACACCCTCCCCCCCCCACTCCTCAGCCAAGGCCCTCTTGGAGCCACAAAGAGAATTGCACTGCCCCACATCAAGAAGCTACCAGCTTGAAAGAATAACCATGTGTGCCAATATCCAGAGCTTGCTCAAACTGAGCAGACAAACCCACATCTACAGAACAGTGAAAAATCTTCCAACACTTCACCAGATCCAAATGCAACTACCTCTCTTGACAGAAAACAACTGCAAAGCTGAGCTGCTCAACATGGTCCACTCCACCTAGCCCAAATACCCCAACCCCAAGTTCCAACACACACAAACAGTAGTCCAAGATGGGCCTTATGAGGGTTGCCACATCAATAGAGGAGAATGCACTAAGAGCATCATATCTGGTGACTGACCATGTTGCAAAGGCTAAAAAGCCCTTCACAATTGATGAAGAATATATCTTACCCTCCACTAAAGACATTTGCCATAAACACCTAGGAGAGGAGCTGTGTAAAAGATAGCACATGTGCCTTTGTTGGCTAGCGCTGTGACTAGGCAAGTCATAATAGGCCAGCTCCCCGTAGGGCGTCAGCCTTTTGAGGAAATAGCTATGGACATTGAGACAATTGTTAGAGAGGATTAATACATCACTGTGGTGCACACTCCAGGTTGGCAAATCTACTGATATTGCCAACAAGGCAATACTACTTGTTTATGTGTGATATCCATGTCAGGAGGATGTGAATGAGGATTGGTTAAGTGCACTATCTTTGCCAACCAACACCACAGGAGCTGAATTACTTAAGTGACTGGATGGTTATATATCAGAACAACTAGAATGATCTTTTTGTGTTGGCATATGTACAGACAGAGCTGCTGCCAGAACCAGACAATTGTCAGATTCAATTGCTTGCATTAAGGAGGTTGCACCTGAGAGTGAATCGACACATTGTATCATTTGCAGGAAAACGCTGGCAAGCTTATCTCACCAGAATTAGACGGTGTATTGATTGATGTTGTTAAAATTATTATCCACACCTAAGCACACTCTCTTGAGTTGCGCCTGTTTGAGCAGCTTTGTGAGGAGGTGGACACAAAGCCCAGATGCCTTCTCTTATACACAAAATAAGATGGGTATCCCAAGTATTTGAATTACACGAGCTCCGGCACAGATTTCTCCCAGAAAATAAGTCACCACTGGCAGCAAATTTCAGTGACAAGGTATGGATTGCAAAACTGGCTCACCTGTGGTGCATGATCACCTGCCTTTGCTTTTAAAATAGTTTGGGGGCTACTTCCCAACCACAAGAGACACAGGACTAGGTGAAGAATGGATTTGCAACCAATTTATCAACAAACCAGGTGAATCTAGCATGTCTGTGCAAGATTACCTGCTGAAGAATGCAAATTATGGCAGCCTCAAGACTATAATTGAGACAACAACTCAGTCAGTGTTCTGAATTAAAGTAGTGGCAGAATACCCTGAGATAGCCACCACAGCCCTTGAATCTCTATTGCCATTTCTGAGGGACAGCAACCAAATCAAAATAATGGAATAAACTAGGCATGAGCAACACACTTCCAGTGTCCTTGTCTCCTATTACCCCCAGATGGAACCATCTTGTTGCTAAGAATCAACCTCAGTGTTCTCATTCCTTTATCATTCAGGTGTGAAAGAATGTTTAAACTGCTTTATATTTTTTTTGTGTAACCATTTCATTTTGAAGGTATGTTTAAAATTCAATTAAATGAAAGAATCAAATCAAAACCATCATAAACATGAAAAGTCAATGTTCTTCCTTGCGGTGTAGTTGGATGGCCTTTTTCAGTCTTGCTTTTTGTTCTTTTGAGCAGCATTTGACCAATTTCTCCTGCAGAGGTCAGAGCTTTACTCTTGCTAGGGGGAACTACATGCACTCCTCCAGTCCTGAGCATTTTGTCATTATTTTAATACATTTAATGTGTTGATAAATTTCATTCATACTTTAGGTCACACAATTACCATGGTTAATGTTGCATGTTTCTTTTCAGTCAATTCCCCAATAAAGTAGTGGTGCAGTTACTGTCTGGAAGCAGTCGGTTTCAGCAAGGCTGGTAGCAGGTACCAGAGAATAATCAAAATGAGTTGCAATATTGTTGAGTTGTTTTATATTATTGAAGTCAACTGGTTTGGTCAGTTGGTATCTTGGTGAACTGTTGGAAGTTTTGGCAGTGCTGGGGCCCAACTTCACTTCATCCCTTCATGTTTTGGCCACCTCCTGTTTATGTTGGGGTCCTCTGGACATAGATTGATGACCAGCAGCGTCCAAGTGAAATGTCCTTGTTCAGGAGCACTGCAAACTAGTCCAAGGGCTCTCAGCTGAAAGATTAATTGAGAGAGCTTTTTAAGTGGAGTTTAGCTTACAGTAGAGCTATGTTGATACCTCTAGATTGCTTGCTGTGGAGCTGTCCATCTAACCAACCAACCAACCTCCTTTCTACCAAATTATCCATGTGTACTTGCAATGCTGTGCCATTATCTAACCTTAATTTTATACAGTTATTCATTGTTTAATGCAATTCATGAGTGTACATTTTTTCAATACCTACTGCACTATATTGTAATGAAGATTAATGAATAAATAAATGTAGAAGGAAAAGAAGAAAAAAAGAAGACTGCTTTGAAGTTGGAACAATCGGGAGTGGCTAGAAGGGGAGGACGGAGGCCTATGATAGGTAAGGCAACTAACTTGTCTAACTACCTCTTTGGACTATCTAGTCTATCATAATAAGAAGATGTTTTGTTAGGTACTCTATATTGAGAATTTATAGTTGGATTGTTTACACTGTATTATATGTTGGTTACAAGGATAACTGGATTGAAGCATCAGACCTCCCGGTGTTTGAACTGTGCTATCTTGTCTTTGATATTAAATATTGTTTTTCCTTTAGATAATTCACAATTCAGCCATGATTAATTAAATTTGCATTCAGTCTAATCGCGTTATTTTTCTATTTCAACGGGGATGCAGCGGTAAAATTATTGAACATTGATGACCACTGCCTTAGATGACATTCAACTTCCATAATTAGCCATCAAAGCACTAGTGAGCTGCCACTGCCATGAACAGAATTGTTTTGCAATTTACTCCAGAATTGCAATCATGATTCTTGCTTCCAAAAATTCCCTCTTACTATGAGGAAACAGGGAGAAGCATATGCAGGTGACATACCAGAAAAAAAAATATGTACCAGAAGCAGCTGGTGCACCACCTAGTCAGTATACAGCGTCCTATTTTGTCAAGATTTGGCCAAGCTTCCCACCTTTGTAGGATTGACGACAATTTGCTCTGAAATTGACAACAATTTCAGAGCAAATTTGGACCTTCATTGAGCTCAGACGACAGGGATGGAAACAAATATGACTCGTCAACTCAAGGACTTTTCAATAAATAGTTGAAGACCCTTCAATTTGCACAACGCAGAAATCCACACCTTGCGTGATGTGTGAAAGAAGGCAAATCCAGGTATTTCAGCATGACATCTAAACACTGCTGACCGTATAATAAGTTACGTCCTTCACTTTTTGACTGCTCAATTTTGAAGCCCCCTCTGCTGTCATTAACTACTGTACAATTTTTTTCTCATTTGAGAAGCAACAAAAGATTGAATAAGATCACTGTTAATTATAGTAAAATCCAATGAGTAGTCAGCAAGCATAATGAACTTGGATCTTAGTGTCAGTTATTTAGTAGTAAAAGATTCCAGCAATGCGACGTGGTATAGTGAGTAACTACGGCTACCGCCTACTCGGTTGAGGCACAGTCCGCATGGTCAGATGGTTTTACGCCCTTCTGTCTAAGTGATATATGTGGATGCTATTTGAATTGCACAATAGATATCTGGTTGTGATTGACCTGGAACAGAATTTAACAGAAAAGGTGTATTTAATCAGAGTGGTGCAGCATTGAAACTTTACCAAACATTCTGTTACGTGTAGGTTTAGTATTTCATATTGTAGCGTCGACCGGGGTGGCTCCCCGCAGTCGGTAACGCGGGGTGACTGCTCGCACCCCCCTTTTGGGCACCAAGACGTCGGAAATGTCACCGTTTGACTACGGGGCTTGAAAGAGCAGGTTTTTGTAAGTAAGTATCAGCTACTTATAGAAATTCGATATGTGCACAGAATTTATGAAAAATTGCCAAAGTGAAGGTGTGTTTTTCAGGTCCCCGAAAATTTGGTTTGGAAAATTTGATGTTCCGCAAACTTTGATGCTGTGGCTAGAGTTTTCACTGAATTAGAGCCAAATTTGGTGGTGATACTCGGAATATGGTGTAGTTTGTTGCATAAGAAGGATTTTGGGAAAAAATTTAAACTTATGTAGATATATACAAATATACAACTGCGGGGAGTCACCCCAGGTGAAAAAAAAAATCGGGGGTGACTCCCCGCACCTATTTTGTTATTAAATATTTTCGTTTTTCTTCAATGAAAAGAAATCAAATGCAATTCTACACACATATGATGACATTTGGAAGTAAATGGCCCACAATAATGACACCACAGCTAATTTCAATATGCGTAACTAATTTTATAAAGACCCCATTTTTTCAACACATGGTGACATGTCTAGGCCTAAGTGTTGACTTATGTTTAATGCTCAGGAACAATTTTTTTTATCACATTTGCATATCAAGACAACAATCCCTTACCTAGCATGACTTGTATTCATGTTAATGCAATAAGTTTGCTATAGAATTGACGAAATACATTTTTTATGTTTTATCGTAACATTAAAAAGATTGTTTTTTTGTAATATTTGCTCATTTACTGATATTTTAGGGTCATAATTAGTTTAGGATGCAGAGAAATGACTTCCAGTAAAGTTAGATTGCAATTGTTGAAGAAAAACTTCGTTTCCCGCGGCGGAATTGGGGAAAAAAAATCCTTCAACAGTCGGGTATGACGGCAGCAAAAGACAAGCATCAGAAACACCTGTCACAGACGTAATATTTATTGTAAAATTTTATTTTAAGCAACTGATATATATACTAATATAGGCACGCTCTATCTATTGGTTCTCTCAAACTTTCAATTTGCGTTTCAATTATTGATATATGGGGGGTGCGGGGAGTCACCCCATTTGGTGCGGGGAGTCACCCCCCATTTGAAGTCATAGCTTGCCGCATGGTTTTTTGTAAATAACTTTTTTTTGGTCAACGATAGAATGTTGAAACTTATGGTGCTTCATGGTCATAATAGTGCTATAGACTCCCTAAATACGAAGTTTCTCAACCGCGTACTTTTTGAGTTATTTCAAAGTATGCGCAAAATGCGGGGAGTCACCCCAGTTGACGCTATCTCATTGTTTTTTAAAGTAAACAAACAATTTTGGAAAATTGTTGATATTCAATCTCACTTGAATCATTGTTGCTCTGGCAGTCATGTTGTCAAAATAGATGATGGTTAATCCATTATAAATCACCTCACTAGATCTTACAGAGAACTATACATTCACACAGATGAAAATTTTCAAGGCTTTTGCCATTATAAATACACATGTTGCATGGTTATTTGATCACAAATAAGTACATTTGAATACATTAAGGATGCCAGTTCCTTAGTTCTTGAGTTTCTGAGACTATACCTAAGGCAACAGGCATCTCATAAGATCTGAAAATGACAGGAAAGTTGTGAGCCAATGACATTTAATTTCAGTGGGTTCCACCTATGGCATCGCTTCTTTCAAATTTCCCTCATTCCCGCAGAGCATCATACTTGAACTGAATGTATCCTTTGCCAACCCTCACACAGCTAGACTCCGAGCTGTGTTGGCTGTTGCTACACTTTTCATTCCTCGCATCATGTGACTATAGCAGAACACTCTTCTATCGATACCCTCTCCATGTTAGTAAATTTCAACACTCTACTATCACGAAATGATAGCCCTCAAGGAGCAGGAGTTGTACTCCTGCTAGGAGATTTTTGGCGATCCTTGGGAACAGAAGCACATTATTTCACCAAGAGTTCTCCTTTGTTGATTAGCTAATACAGAACTTACTATTGGGACAATTATATCCTAATGCATGCCTACGCTCCAACAGTTGCTCCTTTTCACAGGTCTCATCCTTGAATAATGCATCTTCAACCATAAGTAGAATATAGAATAAAGATGCACACCGGTTGTCATCAGCTTTGATATGTAAACTATTTTGAAAGATTTGACTATTTTAAAGAAGAGCATGTTAGGCATCATTTTGTGACAAAACTTTGATCATATCAACAAATGCTTTTAACTTTGGTAAAATACACTTGCAGATTTACCTTTAAGGGGATTTCACCTTCATGGCAGTTTCACAACCTCTGACTCAATAATCTTAAAATTTATAATGACCCAACAAACCTTTCATTCAATAGAGCGTAATAGCTCTGACGTAGTTTATTTGAATCCGTATCAGAGATTCTCCAGGTCATGTCCCACTACTGCCATGTTCACTAGGAAGAATTCAATACGTGCCTATTATTTGTAATATGTATCATGAGAAGGTATTTTTTTTTTCATCTAGATGGAAATCTATCAGGTCAATGAGGGCCTTAATTGATGCCCTGTGGTGAAATCAGTCTTATTTACGTCGTTTTAAATTAATAACAGTTACAGCTCTAGCCGGGCTTCATGATCAACTGTTCTTTTGTTGACTGTCTCAGTTGAAGATAGTTTCTGGGTCATAATCCTCATCTCAACTGGTCCAAAGGTCATCAGAAAAGAATTATCTGCCATTATTCTCACATTACAAGAGTAAACAAAAGGTCAGCTGATCGCCGGGCTGGAGATCAACAATTATTTATCTAAAATTAGAAAAAAAACATTTCACCTCAAGACATCAATCAAGGTTTTCATTGGCATTTGAATTTTTAAAAGCCTTAACATCAAGATGCCTAATAGAATGAATTGGCACTAGTGTGAATATAGCGGTAGTGGAACGTGAACTTGAGAGCGGATCAATGCTAGTGAACAAGTGATGCATCATCATTATTATGCCCCATAATAAACACCATACATCAAATAGTTTGCTTACAAGACAGACAAAACCAAGTCTCTGCTGAACGAGGACGACAACTTCAATTTTCCCACCAGACGAGGATGACGGATTACTATAATAAGTCTGTGACAACGACAACAACTATCGTCAATGCTGATCTTGGACAATGGTAGGGCTGCAAAATTTAGACTGGTGCACCATAAGCTGCTGATGCATATTAATTGGCATGCAGGTAAAAGAAATTAATGCAGCTGGTGCAAAGGCAGTTTTTGTACAAATGGCAGCCAGTGCAGAAAGAAGTAGAGGTAGGTACATGGCTGGTGTAGCAGAACCGGTTGGTGAAGGAGACACAGCTGTAGTACAATACACAGCACAGACAGAAAAGATAGCTTATGAACAGATGGCAGCTAGTGCAATGTCAACTGGTGTGCCCAATGCAGTAATTTTACCAGAGATTGCTGGCACACCTGAGATGTCAACAAAGCGGTGCAACATGGAGTTGCTAAAGCACCAGCTACTTCAGATTGCCAGAGGCAGATGGTTCCAAATGAAAAAAAAAATTACATCGTCTCATTAAGTAATGCGCTTTTTTTGGAATGCTACTCCAATTGTACTCGTTTTGATTATTTGAAGAGCAGTAATATACTTCTAGGTAAGAATTTGAAGTAAAGAAAGCCTCAGAGTTATGTATCACAGCGTTTGGATCTACATCTAGCATCAGCATATGGCAAACCAAACACATGATGCAAGCCCAAAGAAGGACTTACTACATTTGAAATTTTCACAAATATTTTGTTGCGTTCCATCAAATTTTCCAGTCTATGTGTGGCCCACCTTTTCTGAAGTGACTAGCAAATCAATATCCAGAACATGACCAAGATTCCACACACAAGAGCAGTAGTCAGGAATGGGCCAGGTATGTGACACAAAGAGTGTGACTAAAGAATACTGACTGCTGTTTACATTTAATGTAATCATATCACTACAGCAACACGCAGCTTGTCGAATAAATTCCTTGACATGACCACGGAACTATAAACTAACATGCACATCAAGAACATCATCCCACCCACATCTGATCCTTCAATTTTCAATAAGATCAGCCTCCAGAGACCTTGCCCTAATAAAAATAGGCTAAGTTGATTCAGTCTGAAAAAGTAACTAGTCAGCCAGACCATACAAACTATTTGTCTATCATCTCTGCATAAACTTTGAGTAATGTTAGATCCTTAAACAGACATTCCGTACAGATAGGCCCTAAACAATAATCTGCAACAAGCCTGATATGCAAAACAAAAATTCTGAATGAGGAACACCATGAAATTAGGACTATCGCAAATGATGGATCAGAACAGATTGCAGAAAAGACTGGCAATTAATATATTGAACAATTTGCAGAACCTGAATATGATTGTTTCATATTGGCTAGCAGCAAAATTAGGTCATAAAAGTTTTATGTTCACCTGCTGCTTCTATCAGCAAAGTCACAAGAAAATAAGCTAGTCCTTAAATTTCTGAAATTTCATCCCAGGAGCCGTTGACGGTGACAGCATCATCTGGCGTCCTCGGATGCCTTGATTGTGCTCTCCGTACCTTATCAAGAATAAGTTTTATTACAATAAAACATTTCGATTGGTACAGCTGTCAATCCTGCTCTACTGCTTGTTGCTGAGAACCATCATTCAAGTTTTTGTACGCGTCCGGTGAGGTCTTGTGTAGTGCTCGCTCCCGCATAACAAAGTTAAGTACTGCATTAAGCACCTAATTCTCAAGGCTTCCAAACGCCTTTGTGTAAAAATTAAGGAAGCTTCCACATTATGCCTGTTGAGCCACATCTCATAAATTATGAGCTCAATTCATAATTAGTGTGCGCAAATACTTGAGGCAGCAAGGTTCTTCCATACGCCTTCGTGGTATAAATAAGGAAGCTTGCACTTAATGCCTTTTGAGTCACATCTCATAAATAAGAGGCTCATAATTCTCAAGGCAGCAAGGTTCTTCCAAACGCCTTTGTGGTAAAAGTAAGGAACCTTGCACATTATGCCTGTTGAGCCACATCTCATAAATAATGAGCTCAATTACTTGAAACAGCAAGGTTCTTCCATACGCCCCTGTGGTAAATAAGGAAGCTTGCTCATAATGCTTCCATGGCCATTGACAGCAGTGATCTGTAATATTCTAATTCATAAATATACTTGCAGGCATGGCTGAAGGGCTCAAATACTCAAGGCATCAAGGTTCTTCCAAACGCCTTCGTGGTAAATTTAGGAAGCTTGCACAAATGCCTCCATGGTCATTGACTGTAGTGATCTGTATATGCAGACATACCTATCATTGGCAGCCTTTGCTTCACTTCATCAGCCCTATTATAACTTGCTGAAAGAAAACATATTCTAATTCATATATATATATATATATACACCTGCAGGCATGACTGAGTTTAAATTATCTGTCAACCCTGGCCAAGTCCTTTCATGTAGAGCCTTACCTGATAAAATGGAACAATATATGAAAACTATAGCCAAGAGCATTCAAATGAGCACCATGTCATTCAAAACACTAGCAAATGCATTGTCTCCTAAAACTAAAAAATGGCATGGCAGGCATCCAGCCCCCTCATGCTGTCCAATGACCTAGAAAGCCCTCAAACCCTCCTAGAGATATTGCTACCAGGTTCAAACACTTATTGATAGAGAGTCAAGCACTGGCAAGCTGAACTGCCTGAGTCCTTGCTACCCACTAGGGGAAACTCAAAGCCTAAGTGTTCCTGAATAATGGGGGTTTGGTCATTTAATGTGTTCATTTGTACCTTGATGGACATGATAGGCACACATAAATGCACCAGACACATATGGAATTTAAATCCTTTATCTCTGTTGGCCCTCACAATTTTTTTGTTCTATCACTTTGTATTCAAACTATGTTATGGAATACATATTTACATTTACAAATGCCTTCACACAAATCTCAAATTGGCTCGGTCTGTAAAGAAGCCTCCTTAAGCCTTGGTAGCTGCAAGATGATCAATGAGTGCCAAACAGCCCTAGTGGCAATAATGGAGGCTCTCTCTTTCTCATAAACTGACCAACAACAGTGGGTGAAGACAAGAATTTATAGTCATGAGAAGGAATTATCTGCCTTGAGCTAACTAGAGTGGGCCATGAGTGTTAGCTCAATAGTACTGCAGGTATGACCTGTTATTGGCAACTTCCACATTTTGGAACCTCTGTTCTCATGTTGTTGATTAATCCCTCAATATTGCTGATATTGCTCTAAAGAAAGTTGTGACAAACCAAGTGACCAGGTAACTGAACAGCAGCTTGGATTGTATGGCTAACTATAAACTATTCTCCACTAAACTTTACCAAACTCATAGATACCTCTTACAGCTTTCAAGGGTAATCCCATGTCTGTTATGGAAAATACCTTCAATCCAAACTGATTTTGATGCAATGTTGCTGCTTTAATCCAAATGTGCAATGACTTCCTTCTCATTTTCAATAAAGACATTAGGAAATCTAGAGTCAAAGAATCTTATCCCTGCTACAGCTAACAATGTTACCAAGATATGCTAAACTTCACTTTGGACCATCTCAACTGGGCAAATTTATTGATTTCTAAACTCAGGGCATCAACTGTGTCCAGCCCTTCTGTTGCTGTGGCTGAGGTTGAGGCCACAGCAGAGGTTATGACACTTAAGCAGGTACTTCATTCACTCCTGTTACCTAGCCTAGCAGCACCAAGAGATATGTTGAGGATGAGAAAACAATATCCTAACCAATCTATTTGATAAATGGTCACAGGAAGGACAAATTCAACTATTGTAAACCATTCAAATCTAACAAATATTTCTGAATTCATGTTTCTCTGCTCATACTTTGTCTTTAGTCTTAAAGTTTACTTGTATGAGAATTCAATCAATCTCTTGTGCAGATATTCTGCCTGAAGTTTGTATCCAGACCTTTACTATCAAGAAAGCAGGTTGGCAGGACTAAATGATTATTTCTCTGTCCTCCATCAATAACTATGTCAACACAATTTCTTTCAGAACGGCGTGCATTGTAGCACTCGAGAACCTTGTTCCCTGATGATTTCATGATACATGTAGATCCCAGATGCCCTCTTTTCAGTATTCACTTGCAATAGTCAAGTAAAAGAATTATGTGAATTCACAATTCTAGATAAAGATTTATTATGCTCCTCCCTGATTTGTCTAGCTCCAGAAATTTCTGATTTTTGTAATGTTTCCAACCATCAATCATTCATCCGTGATCTTGAGGAGAGAAAATGATCCTTCTACACTAGAAATAAAACTTATTAATGTGCTGCATCTTGCCTATCTTGTTGCAATAACTTGCCATGCCTAATTGCCTACTCTCAATCTCCTTTCCTGTCTTTGCTTTACACCCCAACCCAATCAATGTACTTCAGGACTATCCATGAAATTATTCTAGAATGAACCTTTGCCAACTGTAAATGTGTAAGGACCTGTCAATTTGCATCCAACATTTTTAGCCAGACCCTTGTGTCCTTTGCAAGATGGTCTTCCTTTTTGTAAGTCTTAGGCTCAATCTTTATAAACTATAAATTTAAAGCTTACAGGAGTCCAGTTGTGACCATTCACTATTCTCAATCCCAAAGCTGGGTACTAATCTCCTGGGGGCATTACCCTGCTTCTCCCCTCCTACTTGTCCAATATTTAGTAGCTGCTGACAAATGCCTCACTTGAGTATGAGGCATGTCTGGTTCTGATGACTCTGTTGCTTTTACCTACCAGTCTGCATCAAAGGTTCAATCACATAAACTATACCTTGCACAGTTCTCCTCTCTGTGAACCATTTAATTCCAAATTGGACAATTTTCTACATCCACTTTGTTACAGATATTAGCACTACTTTGTTTTACAAGGACTAAATGGAGAAAATTTGATCACCTTCCCTATATGCTTAGCATTAGAGATCCTGGGCTTGGGCATCGGTCATGAGGTTTGGTTTTCTGCCCCCTATATTCCTGGGGTGAACAATACCAAGTTGGCAATTACTCATGCAGTCCCCAATATTCATGGAAATGGCTCAAATCTAATCTGCACTTGATGACTCATTTCTGTTCGGCATGTACTGTTGAACCTGAAATTAATCTCTCTCTCATATCACTTGTCAGCTTTGTTCCTATGTTTACAAATCCCAGGACCCTCTCGGCTAGGAGAATGGGTGTCTCCTTATTTAATTGGAGAAATTTATTACTAACTTATCTGCATGTTCCCTTCTATCTTCCTAATCTCTGACATAAATGCTCTCCAGTTAATGCAGGAAAATCCTGATCTCTCCCATCTGGTTTTGCCTCTATGACCCTCAATTTTCTATATATCTATATGTGTATGTAATATGTGTATGTATGGGTATATGTTTGTATGTGTATATATGTGTATATATGTATATATATATATGTACATGTGTATATATATATGTGTATATATGTATATATTTGTTACCAGTTTCAATTTTTCCTTGATGCCTCAATCTAAGATTGAA
>SDVV010007839.1:0-17537 GCA_016164225.1 Gammarus roeselii | reverse complement strand
ATATATAACCTAATACAAAACAAATAATATGAAAGCTTTCCGTCCATCCGGCTGCTAAAACCAGTTCCGGTCGCGCCCCACCTTCGCGCCGCTTACTCTGGCCAACAATGGACGCCCAAAGTCGTTTGTCCGTACGCCCGCCGATAAAACTGCCTCGAATGCCGTTTCGCATCCATATACACTACTCATAACGGACAGTGTACTTAACGGGATTCTGCTGAAGTTTGTAGACAATTTCCCTAGCATAGGATAATTAATTACAAATAACTGGTATGATGATGCAGATAATTCAAATCTTCAGAAATCAAATGCGGGTTGGCAATCAGCTAATGAGTATATTCAACTTTTGTGCAATGAATGTTTAGCCGTATCTTTCTAGAACGTACTGATATCTTATAGGCTGTAACTTTCTGTGTAAATGCAAGCTGCGAGTAGCCTACAAATACCTATTCAGGAGACTGGTTGGTGTCCCAAGATGAGTGAATTCTAGCCGAAGATTCGCAGTACAAGATGTTGACGGCCAGATAATACATGCGAGAAAACGTGCAAACATCCTGCAGAAAGTAATTGAAAACTTGATCACTGTATTAATCCCTTTCTGGACGCCCTTGTGTAATAGTGAGGGATACTAACTAGCCCCATTAAAGGGAAGATGAGACAAAATACTGCAGGTACTTGAAGATCCCTGTATACATATAAAAATATTGATCAAATCTTATCGGCTTTTTTCATACAGAAAATCAAATGTATTTGAGTAGATGTCATATTAGTAAACGACTAAGTATATGTTGGCATGGTGGCGCAAGATATATCAGGGGACACTAACAACATGGTGTTAGTTTACCCTGGGATATATGTTGCTATACCATATACCACTCCAGTATGATGTTTCTTTATGTGCGTAGTCAAGTATGAAGGGGACATAGATGGTGTCTATGTGCATGTTTGGGCACGCGTGTCACTAACTTAAATGCAGATGTCGTGTATGCTACGGTTACTGTCAAAGCGTTTGTTCTAAAAAGTGCGTGATTTGAACGTTTGGTGGAATATCTAATTACCTCTTCTTCTTTGCTACCTCATTGTACCACAAAGTGTCTCAACAAATAGTACTTTTAGTATTATTATTATGTACAATCATTGTTCATGCCTCCACTAACGACACCCGATTACGAGTCAGCCAACTACACACTAACGGTTTACTCACCCTTTACCCAACACCTGCCACCCTGTGCATCCCATGCTCTACCTACCATGCCTTTCTCACAATCAACAAGACAGCGACAGTCACTCTTTTGAGAACTACAATCCAACGCACAGAAACAGCCGGTTAGGCGAATCATTCGATGACAAACACACGCACGCTGGGCGCTACTATGTTGAAAAAATGTAAGGAAAGGGGGACGCCAGTTCACCTTGATAAGCTATTACAGTGTTTGTACCAGGTGCAAAAAAGCGTTATACGGAGATGAACCTCATTATCAAACCCGTTCTATAATTCAATGTGTGTATAGACAGACTAAACGACCGGCTATCTCTTCAATACGTTGGGTGTCACATCGACGGCTGGTGTGTTGACGCAATTAAACCATACCATACCTTGTAGATGTTTCATGCACAAGCCAATCGCAATTTTGTGCTCATGATTAACTGAAAGTAAGTAACACAATTGTTATCCATGTACCCGAATGTTTCAATATGCGCGTAGATTCCATTATGTATAATTTGCAGGCGATTTTGTTTTGTTGTGACTCTGTGAAAAATGAACACAGTTCTCGTGATCGCAAAATTCAGATATATTGGGACCAAATGATGCATCGCAAAATAATTATCTTTAAGATGATTTCATATATTTCGGGAAGTTAAGTGTGCTCATTTTCTCCGTACTATTACCAAACTCAAAGTGACCCAAGAAAACCTTGTTCGATCGAATTGCACCATTGAGTTACTGTGTGTTCTGGATTTCAGGGATACTATGTGAAATACATGAATGCTATGAAGCATTTGGTGAATAAAAGATTTTTTATGCTGACGACGTGGCCCTGCTGGCCCCACATGTCGATGCTCTGCAAATGTTTGCTAAATATGGGAGACTGACGGCGCGAAAACTAGACATCGTGTACAATACTAATGAATCAGTGTATATATGCTACACTAAAACAACCCAACTCCAGCGGCCTGGGTATACCGCTAACTTGGACAAAATGGGATGTTCGAGTAGTAGGAACCTATTTATTAAACTGGGATGCACGCCTGTCTGGACTACATGAGTTTTTGGTGCACCTTGCTGCAATAACCAACCGGACGGTGGTTAGCAACACTTGTCCATCTTGTTCCGCCGTAAAAGCATAAAAGGCAAGGGATGAGCGCACACGAGGTTAGCAGCGATGAATGTGAACTGCCAAAATGTCAATGCCCTGCCCCGCCGCACCGACAGCAATAACCTCTTTACGCCGTCTATCATCGAGCCCTAATGCAAACAGTGACAGCATCCGTTTATAATAACCTTTTCTTCAAAGACATTACCCTAGAATAACGTGTGTGAATACATTTGGACGCAAACCGCTGTAGAGCTTCTTATGGGCACCTTAGACCAGCAAAGTGACATAAACAGAAGACAAGCGTTTCCTCAGTACTTACCTTACAAAACACCATTAGTGAGTTACCTAGTATTCACAATATAATGAACAAAACGACTAGAGTACCACGTCGCGCATTGCGGAGTACCATACTACCAGGCTGCCAGCCGAACAGAAGCTACAAAGAACGTCACGTCGATCTCCTGGGACTGTGCTCAGCGCATCCCACTGGACTCTAGGCTCCGTCCTGCCGGGGGTGCGGCGTTATCTGCATCAACCGCAATTCGCGTTCAGTATCAACCCACAACTACCGAGACGCTCATCCAAGGTGTCATTTAATATCGTGTCACGTACTATCGTGGTATCGTTATTGTACTTCTCACACCCCAATACGGTGTGGGGGGACAGCCCACCGCCAGGTCTCGGGATGTAGCCGGAGTGTGCCAGATGCCTAACTCATAGCTATCGAATAATATGCTAGATCTATATTTGACTATTATACATGGTATGCAGTCAAAGTGAAAGTATTGAACAGTGGTAAAGAGTCAGCAGAGAGTCCGAAACAAAATAGCCTTTGGCATCAGCTATCTGTAGTCGTGCGGGCGGACGGTTGCTCCTGCGCCCAGCAGCGACTTGTCCATCTGACGACCAAGGTAGAGGAGGATCTCCCTATTCTCAAGTCAAGCAGCAAGAATGTTCGAAATGCCTGCAATGACTCAGTCGCTCCAGTAAACTGTGCAGTCCCCCTTACAAGGCCATTGACGTCACACGTTTGCATCACCACAAAACTGAGATAGGTATTGCTATTTTTCGGTGTAACCTTCTTATGAGTTCAGCGGAAGTGTTCCTAAGGTTTTCGGCAGGTAGAATTAACGGCAGTATAATGCTTATTAGTAATTTAAAATAAGACCCCAGGTTCCAATGCTCCTACTGGTCCTATTTTGTTCTTTTCTTTTGGGGATGCTTTCCTATTGCTTTGTCTAAATAGAAGAGTGATTTCAACTAATAAACCAAACCAATAACTCGTTCATTATTCAGCCCAACTCGTATTCCTAATTTGTATGTTAAAGAGTTGTTAATATCGAGGATCCAACCAGCCTCACAAGCTCGATAAGATCTTGTCATTGCAAAAATAAAATAAAAAGGTTTCATAAATCAATTATGAATAGACAAAGGAGCGGTTGCTCACTACTTCCGTATCAAATTGAGAATTATGGATGCAAATGTTGACATCCTAAAATTCCATTCTAATAAATAAATTCCAGCGTTCTTTAATTATTCTTCAAAGAAATTGAAGCTAAAACTTTATACTTTGCTCAATTTTTGTGGTAAATGTTTAAAGTCGTACGCATGGCACCAATGCTCCTGCCAAATTGAATTATGTTAATATTTAACAGATGGCTCCAAAATAAACCCTCTTTTCAGAGAGAGCGAGCTTCTATGTCTCCGTGGACAGTAAGGACATTTTCTGACCGATGATATCATTTTCAGTATCACGACTACGAACAATTATTTAATCCATGAACAGCTGGTGCAGGTTTTGACGTAATTTCGAACGTTTTTATCTACTGTATACAACATACACAAGCGCTTGCGACAAACCCGACCTCAAGCTCTTCCATCATCTTACAAAGTGACTTGTGAACCTTGGCATTATCAAATCGTTAGCTGGTTCCCTTACGTTCTTTCAGTACATGTGTGCTCGAAGTTCACCATCTGTTCAGCTGGTGCGAGCTTCTATCCCCCCACGGGTGGTGGGACCACGCTTTTTATCTCATTAATTTTCAATGTACTCCGGATAGAGAACCATAGTTTACTCACAGCAACATCTGGTCCAGTCTTGGTGCAGTCATTTTGACCCCACCTTCTGATGCGTTCGAGATGTACTAATGTTTCAGATGATGTGAGCTTCTATTTCCTTACGGGCAGCTTGTGCGTTCTCATTTCCATGTAAGTTAGTTGGCCTCGTCAATCACAGTAATCTGTCACTGCCAGCAGCAGCTGGTCTAAACTGTTTGACATTCAAAATCACTGTTCAATACCAGGCGATAACAACGCCTGCCCTCGTACAGACAGTTTACATGATATTTCACGGTAACCACGTACTATTTAGCTGTTCTAGACACTCAATATTGGATTGCTTCAATTAAGTTTTTTTTATCCACACCCGGCACTTCTAAGTACCTATAATACAACGTAATTTTTGTTCAGTAGATTCGATTTTAGCACAGAAATATTGCTGTAGGCCTGTGTTCACTGTTTCCCGAAATAGCTCCCCTTTTCGATGTCGCGTATCACCCGCATTTCTCTGTCAGCAGTTAATAAAAGGGTTCAAGCTATCGGGCATAGGGTATCGTCTCATGCGACTCAAAGCGGCTGCAAGTTGATGGATTCTCGGTTCGTTTTCATTTCTTCACTGATGGACATTGCTTTGATGCACGGCGGAGTTCTTTATATTTTAATTTGTCACCGAAACACCACAGTTCGCCGGCCTATAGTTACAACGGAATTGTACATTGTTGTATCTACAAATGCATACAAATATTGAATAATTTTGGTACAATGCAAAGGGTTCTAAGGAAAAGTGTCAAAAAATGTCAAACCTCTAAGCACAAACTTATCAGATGTTTGTCGTTATAATAATGAAGTTTGCCAACAAACGCTAGATGGAGTTACGTCGATCGAGAATATTTCTAATGCAATTTTCTCCTGCAACACTGCAATATTATACATAACTCCAATACTAGTAATTTGCATTTTTTCAGCAATATTTGAACGCAGAACAAATTTTTGTCCAGTTTGAGGAGTCGTTAAATATAACCCAACAGGAATAAACGCGTTCTTCGAAGACCAGCGCAAATAATAATTACTACGGAGTTTGATGAGGTGCGCTCGCCAACTGCCGTCAAATGAAATTTCTTGTTTCTGATTCATGTATACATAGTCGTTGGAAGAGCAAATGTTTAGTACCAACCAAATCATTTCAAGAAGTTATTGAACCACTTCCAAGAACATGGAGCTGTTAGAAGGGTGGGAGCAGAAGGACGTCGAGCAAGTCGCCCACTGCGGATGTAATTGATAAGGAAGAAGTGAGAAAGAAACTGGCCACTTCAGTACGTAGAGTTGCAAGAAACCTCAAAAAGTCATTTGGTACGACCTAAAAGAAAATGAACATTGATCTGCATCTAAAACTTTTCAAGTACCATCGATCTCAAGACCTCACCAAGCTGCACTGGTGTCAAGGATTGAAATTCTGTCGTTGATTTTTGACCTGCAACGCTGACCCCTCTAAGATAATATTCACATGAGAAATGGTTCCACTTAAAGCCACATACAAGCAGTCTAAACTCAAAATACTGTTACAGTGGAAATTCATATCTGTGCGATAACTCGAGGAAAAGAAGCGGTGAAAAGTTACTGGCAAGGGCAGCAATTGTGGATGACAGAGTGCTTCCAATAGTGTGGTTGGATGACGGCGCAGCAGTTGGTTCCGAGATGAACCTCAATCTCGTCAAGAAGACCAGCCTTGACCCGCTTGAAGCCTCAATCTCAGCCTGCTCAACTATTGCTTTTAGGGAGAGGCGGTATCCATTGTTCACGAACGCATGAAGAAGATGATAAGCAAAGTCGCAAGCGAAATTATCTAGAAAAATGTTCATTGTGCAGTTGCAACCTTCATCCTCAGGGTTCAGATTGCGCTCATAAGATTCTCACTTCGAAGGGGAATTTTAATATTTGTCTATAATTCATTAAAATCCTTAATGCCAACGCTCTTGGAGTCCATTACATTTATAATTTAATGTTTCTTTTAAATAACGTCAATACTGATAACAACTTTGAAACGCCCTGTATATATCTTCAATCCATGTTTGTGTCTCTTTTTCTGTCACTCACTAATTTATGATTATCTGGCCCTAGAATATCTCTCTGATCCTTGCATTTCTCTTTACTTGGCGTATAATCCTCCGGTATGGTAGCCCCCCAAAAAATCTCGGGGTAGTGGTTGAAGAGAAACTTGTGGAAATATCACGTCTCTTTAATTACTTGGAAATTATCCAAACCGTATTTCATCCATTACAAAAATTTGAAATTGTCTAACAACTTCTGCAGCAGTCTTTTGTACTGCAGCCTTGTTCATCGTCTTCTGACGCAATGTATAAACCTGTATGCTTCTTCCAACAAAACAATCAAGCAACCTATCATTCCCATTAAAAAGTGTGTCATTAAAACACATCACATGCTAGCAAACGAGTACACAGATACCCAAACTCGTTCCTCGCTGTCATGTTTTTTTCCAACCTGTCTGCGAACACTTTCGGCTTGAAAAATCATATATCTCTAAATTTGCATTGTTGTTTGTCTTGGTTAGATGAAGTTTCCATCCAAATTAAACAATGTGAACACTTTCAATAGCAAAGTAGCGTCAAATCCATGGCACTACAATTTCGGCCTATCTTCTTCCCTATGGCGTAAGGTTTGTTTATAAACAACTCCGCTTTGCGTCTTCAGGCAACTTGCCTTGTGAGTTCAGGTCTTCAGTGCGCTGTTCACACAAATGTTAAACACGTGGGTAAAGAAGTAATGAGCTAAATTGTTTCCTAATTGAAAATTTAAATGCTTTTAGAAAGTTACCCATTATGTAGAACAATATAGTAAATCGTTTGCCAAAAAAGTATAGTAAATTTACCAGTACTTCCCATCGCTGTTAGTGACCCTTTACTTATTCTTCTCACTTTATATCTTAGTATACAATATATGCGGAAGACGAGAAGATTCATGTATACGATGTTTTTAGCCAAGTAAAACTTGTTTCAATCGTGAGGTTGTAATGGTACGACGTATAAAACTTCATTGCCAAACTACTATTCAGAGTTGCATGGGTAATGCACTTACTGGGCAGGTTCGCGTGGAATGTTTTATGATCGATTCTTTAAAGATGCACTAAATTTCGCGGTATCGAAATTCTGTTTTCAATTTATATCGGTGTAGTAGGGTCCATTCAATAACATGACTGTCATTTAAAGCGCCAAAATACTTTAATATAATTTCTGGAGCGGATTAACGACTACCATCTGAAGAAATGCACACGAATGACCAGCGTTTTGAAGAAGAACAACATTTTGCCATTCTGTTTGTGTGAACACGTTTCAGTACCATTACTACTCAGCGCCATCTCTCCGACCTGGTCAACTTCCATAGAACAGGTGATTGTTGGTTTACTACAGTTTGGCTTCCTAACAATATATAAATTTAGCTCCTTCACGTGAGAGTTAAATTACTTGGATCAACGGTCGCATTCAGCTGTTGAACTTGAACGCTGCTGCATTGCAAGATGATTGAATTGGTCGATTGATTGAATTGGTCGAGAAAATTAGGTTTCTTAGGATATTTTCAATAATTTTTTCCAAAGAGCGCTTTCTGAAAAAAAAAAATAGATTGTTTAACACTAACACTAACCTAGCAGATCAAAGTGGTGGAAGTTTCAAAGTCTAGTGAGTAGTGTATACCGGAGCGAATAGCAATTTTTTGGGGGTCCCACTAGTACCCCCCTCGGCAAAAGTTGGTTGCGCTCCTAGATATAGGGGTGCAAGGCGCAATTGTTTTTCTATTCGGACTATGTAATGGTCAGGAATTATGTTATTTCTTAGTTTGACCGACTTAGTCGCTATATATCTCGGACATTGTAGTTGTATGTTAAGACAAGTTGATCTTGTGGTCAAGTTAATTAATGTAGGCACAGACAGAAACACCCGGGAGGGTGTGGAAGAGGGCAGGGGAGGAGGAAAGGGGAGAGGCTCAGATGCATAGGGACGTCCAATAGCAATTTTTTGTGATTCGGCCAATGTATTTGTAAGGATGTATGTTATTTCTTAGTATGTCCGACTTACTCGCTGTATATCTCGGACATTATAGTTGTAGGTTAAGACAATTGCTCTTGTGGTCAAGGTAATTACTGATGGTACATAGAGAGAACCCGGGACGGGTGTGGGGCAGGGTAGGGAAGGAGAAGAGGGGAGGGGTCAGTCGCATAGGGACGACAAGGAGCAATTTTGTGTTTATTCGGCCAATGTATTTGTTAGGATGTATGTTATTTCTTAATGTGACCGACTCAGTCGCTTGGACTTTGTTCATATAACTTTATTTAGTTCTATTCTGGTCAATTGCTTTTGTGGTCTGTAACCACATAGAGACAATTACTCAAGTGGGTCTCAATTTAACTATGACAATTAGCGATTTTATCTGTAGATGTGTGGTCGTTACAAGTTTTTGAAAGAAAACGACGGTATATATTAGGACGGGCTAATAGTATAGGATCCATTTTAATAGGATACTTTTTATATCGTATTATATAGTTTCACAGGCCCTCCTGTTGTTTCAATGGTTTTTATATTGATCGCACATAATTGTTATGTCATTGGGATAGAATCTTTTAAAACGTTTCTATTTCGTTTTCAATGTTTTTATGTCTTTATTACTGAGGTGCGTACGTGGTATTTTATAGCAAAATTCGATATTTATTATGAAATCCCCTTATATGGATATATTTCCAGATACATTTAGTGAAGTGCACATTCGTTCACGATTTTTTTCAGATGATTTTTTCTGTGGATAATCAGACAAGATTTTTATTTATACGTAAGTTATTTATGGTTTAAGATACATTGCTTAACATATTTTTTTCATGCTATCGACATTTTCATTATGAAATCTTCATATTACGTCTGGGGTTACAGTGACACGTTCACGCATATGCGATACATATTACAGGTGGACAATCAAACGTGGTTAATTATATATTTATTTGATTTACATAGAACACTACGTTTCAATGCACATCTTTTCAGTATATATTTAGGTGGACAATGAGACAAGTTTATTATTATAATTTATGTATATATATTCATATAGGAGCTTATGAGGACTTTTACATTTTATGAACATTTACATGATAGAACCTGTTGATGTGGATGTGTTTTCATCATTTCATGTATAAGTATACTCGTAAGGTATTATTTTCTGCTACAAGCACTGAACGATATGGATTTTATTTCAAGATATTAAATTGTGTTATGGATATTTAGTAATGATCGCTTGATTTATTTTGAATTTGTTTTGTTTTTGGAATTTGAATACTTATCTCATACAGTTATAGAAATTTAGAATTCTTTAGGTTTGCATCTTCCACACTATTTCAGGCATAATTGGTAGGTTGTTGCATCAGTGTGGTATTTGTCCACGCGCGCACACGCGCAGGCGCGCAGGCGTACGTTTGTCACCGCAGCATGGTTTCAGTGTGTCACAAAAGATGCTGTAGACTTGTGCTTTAGCTTCTGTTTGGACCTGATGAGATATATATCAACGATAGCTTGGGTAGCTGTGTACAACTTCAATTAGCTTAATATCTATCACATTTTCAACGTAAGGCAAGAGGCGTTTTAGTGCATTCCAATGTTAATCATTCGAGTTAAATTTAGGATATTGCAAACAAAGATTTATTAGATATATTATTTATTGAAAATGAATTTTCACACAATTCTATTTATATATACACGCGATATCATTTATAAGAAAACATAAGTATTCACACCGAAAATTCGACGTGAGCATCTTGGCAAAACATAAGTAATGACTTCGACCTCCTCTCTTGCGTTATCTTGATCCTTGGTATCAGTCACACTCTGTGGGTTCTTTATCAATGAGGTGCATTTATTCCTCACCTGAAGCTGTCGACTCGTCATATCGGTGTAGGATTTATCATTTGGGTGTTTTTTTTCTGATCTATTGGGTTATAGACTAACGCCCTTAGTACACATTTTAGATAAACGGCGACCTTTGGTAAAAGTGTATGCAATACTTGCAATCCTATCCTTGTAACCGAAACTTTGTTTGTAGTCTTCATCGAGCTTTTAATGGACGCAAATTTTTTAATTACTGTTCCATGTTTATGACATCGAATCGTTTCAGGTTTCTTCGTGCTTTTGCCCACATTACCATTCAATATATTCCCGCAGATATCTGAAATATACATCATTCTCCTAGCACTCAAACGTTTGCGACATGATTCTCCCTCCTCATGTTTCATTACCAATAATTTTGAAACATAGTCAGACATACATTTGATTTTATTAGGCAATTTTACACTTCTTACACTTGATACCCTTTCATTACCCCATATGATAATTCGGTTTCCTTCAACTTTTTAGTAGGGTGTTCTTCACATGACAAATCCTCGATATCACTATCACACATTTCAATATCACTGTCACTGATATCCATTCCACTGAAAGTATCCCACGTTTTCCCCTTATTTTCATTATCTTCAATTTCGTCTTCTAAGGCTTGGGTATACTTCCTCCATTTCACCCGATCTTTATACGTTCCATGTTTTGTTGTTACTGGCATCGCTCTTTCTTTTCTGCTCGCCCCCTGTTGAGCGTCGTCTATATAATGATTTTTGATATCCTAGTCCGGATTATTATGTTCTATCAACACACCCGTAGCACCCTTAGAGCTTGTGTTTTTTTCACTCATTTTTATGAGTATCATACTCAAGATAATGTTGTCCATTCAGATGTTGCCAATACCCAAACGTGGAGCTTGATTTGCTTAATTTTATCTCCGCATTGCAGGTAACACACCCCCCTGCATTTTCCTTCTTCCCCGAAAGCGGACTGCTATCTGAATGAGTACAGATATGAGTCCAATTTTATACAAACAGTATCGTTAGCGTCACTGCATTGGCTGATGTATGGAGCACCATGTAGGCATTTACGCACATTTTGTGCAAATTGTGCAAAATGTGTATACTCCCCCCATTTCACCCGATCTTTATACGTTCCACGTTTTGTTGTTACTGGCATCGCTCTTTCGTTTCTGCTCGCACCCTGTTGAGCGTCGTCTATATCATGATTTTTGATACCCAAGTCCGGTATATTATGTTCTATCAACACATTCGTAGCATCCTTAGAGCTTGTATTTTATCGCCCATTTTTAAGAGTATCATACTCAAGATAATGTTGTCCGTTCAGATGTTGCCAAAACCCGAACGTGGAGCTTGATTTGCTTAATTTTATCTTACTCCGCATTGCAAATAACACATACTCCGGCATTTTCATTTCTGGTAAAATACTTCCTTATCGAACTGGGCGACATCTTTCTTCCCTGAAAGCGGACCGCTATCTGAATTAGTACAGATATGAGTCCAATTTATGCATACAGGATCGTTAGCGTCACTGCATTGGCTCATGTATGGGGCACCATGTAGGCATTTACACACATTTTGTGCAAAATGGCTTACCATTCACTGCCAGGTGCATAATACCTAGGCAACCTAACCTAACCTAACCAACTTAACCATGAATTATGAGTCATCGATTGAGATTTTTCATGCATATTATCACGGTTTGATACCGCCGTTTGCCGGCATATGCTGGCATAATGTAGGTGTATTCACGGTTTGATCCCGCCTTATGCCGGCATATGCTGGTATATTGTAGGCGTATTCACGGCTGATGTCGGTATAATGTAGGCATTTACACAAATTTTATGCAAAAGAGTTACCATACACTGCCAGATGCATTAATACCTACGCAACCTAACCTAACCTTACCCACAGAACAACATCCCTCGCTTTTGTTACAAATTTTTTAATGTGCATCATTTTCACGGTATGTTATGTTAAAAGAACTTATCATCCTATCCTAACCTAACCTATCCAACTTGACTATTAATTATCTGTCATCGTTTGAGATTCTTCATGCTTACATAAGATTTTTCAGTGTTTTTAGGATTAATGCATGACAAATATCTCCATATGTCTCTACATTTTAATCAATCCTTTGCAGTTTGATACACACATCCAATTCTGATCTAGTGAATCATCAACAACCTAACCTAAACTATCTTATGTATGGTATTCAGTCAATGTTTTATATGATGCATAACACATATTTCCACTTGTCTCTACATTTTGATTTATCCTTTCCAGTTTTGATACGCACTTCTAATTTTGATCTGGCAATTTTCCTTTGTTTTCACATACAATTCATCATTGTTTGAATGTTATAGCTTTTTTTCATATGATTCTTGATTTTTATTTTATTTGATACAATTCTAAATCAGTTTCACATGTTATTCACACCCATCGAAAACCTAACCTAACCTTTTGTACGGTCTTCAGTCATTGTTATATACATTTGAACCCCCTCCACACGATTCTTCATAAAACTTGCACCTAATTTTTTCTACTTCGTGGTCAATCTTGTCTCATTTATGTTACCAGAGAGGATAAATTCCCTAACCTAACCTAGCCTTATGTACGGTTTTTAGTCATTGTTATATACTTATGAAGCCCTCCCTCCACACGATTATTCATAAAACTTGCACCTAATTATTTCTACTTCGTGGTCAATCTCATCTCATATATGTTACCAGAGAGGATAGATTTCCTAACCTAACCTAACCTTACCTAGCCTTATGTACGGTTTTTAATTATTGTTATATACATATGAAGCCCTCCCTCCACACGATTATTCATAGAACTTGCACCTAATTATTTCTACTTCGTGGTCAATCTCGAGTCATATATGTTATCAGAGAGGACAGATTTTTCGTCTTAGATGAATTGAATGTTACACGTAATTCATAGTTGTTTCCATCATCATACAAACGGACACTTCATCTCATACTTGGTCTACCACATTTAATTCAATATCTCCTGGCACTTCATTCTTTGACGACTTGCACAGTTGATTTGCCTTTTTCTTTCCAATAATTTTCATACTCTTCACGATGACGTGGAGAGAATGAAATACATTGGAAAGAAAACGGCAAATCAACTGTGCAAGTCGTCAAAGGATGAAGTGCCAGAAGATATTGAATTAAATGTGGTAGATCAAGTATGAGATGAAGTGTCCGTATACCTCAGCCGAAATTGGCGATAGTGAAAATAAGGGGAAAACGTGGGATACTTTCAGTGGAATGGATATCAGTGACTGTGATATTGAAATGTGTGATAGTGATATCGAGGATATGTCATGCGAAAAAAAAACTACTAAAGTTGAGGTAAACCGAGTTATCAAATGGGGTAATGAAAAGGTGTCAGGTATAAAAAGTGTAAAATTGCATAATAAAATCAAATGTATATCTGACTTTGCTTCAAAATTATTGGTAATGAAACATGAGGAGAGACAATCATGTCTCAAACGTTTGAGTGCTAGAAGAATTATGTATATTTCGGATATCTGCGGGAATATAATGAATGGTAATGTGGGCAATAGCAGGAAGAAACCTGAAACGATTCGATGTCATAAACATGTTAAAGTAACTAAAAATAACGTCCATAAAAAGCTCGCTGAAGACTATTAACAAAGTTTTGGTTACAAGGATAGGATTGCAAGTATTACATACACTCCTCCCAAAGGTCGCCGTTTATTTAAAATGTGTACTAATGGCGTTAGTCTAGAACCCAATAGATCAGAGAAAAGACAAACCCAGATGATAAATCCTACACCGATATGACGAGTCAACAGCTTCAGGTGAGGAATAAATGCACCTCTTGATAAAGAACCCACAGAGTGTGACTGATACCAAGGATCAAGATAACACAAGAGGGGAGGTAGAAGTCATTCCTGATGGTTCGAATAGTTATGTTTGCGTATGAAAGATATCTTGTGTATATACATATAAATATGTCAAAATCTATTATCAATCAATAAAATAATATATCTGATAAATCTGTGTTTGCAATATCTTAAATTTAACTTGAATGATTAGCATTGAAATGCACTAAAACGCCTCTTGCCTTACGTTGAAAGTGTGATAGATATTAGACTAATTGAAGTTGTACACAGCTACCTAGGCTATCGCAGATATATATCTCATCAGGTCCAAACAAAAGCTAAAGCACAAGTCTACAGCAACTTTTGTGACACACTGAAACCATTCTATGGTGACAAACGCACGCCTGCGCGCATGCGCGTGTGCGTGCGTGGACAAATACCACAATGATGCAACAACCTACCAATTATGCCTGAAATAATGTGGAAGATGCAAACCTAAAAATCCTAAGTTTCTATAACTGTATGAGATAACTATTCAAAATTCCGGAAACAACACAAATTCAACATAAATCAAGCGATCATTACTAGTATCCATAACACAATTTGATATCTTGAAATAAAATCCATATCGTTCAGTGCTTGTAGCAGAAAATAATACCTTACGAGTATACTTTTACATGAAATGATGGAAACACATCCACATCAACAGGTTTTATCATGTAAATGATCATAAAATGTAAAAATCCTTATGAGCTCTTATATAAATATATATACATAAATTATATTAATAAACCAGTCTCATTGTCTTCCTAGATATATACTGAAAAAATGTACATTGAAAGGTAGTGCTAGCGACCCCTAAAAATGATGTAAATGTTTCTATGTAAATCATATATATATTATTAACCATGTTAGATATATATTATTAACCAATCACTGTAACCACAGACGTAATATGAAGATTTCATAATGAAAATGTCGATAGCATGGAAAAAATATGTATAGCAATGTATCTTTAACCATAAATAAATTGCGTATAAATAAAAATCTTGTCAGATTATCCACAGAAAAATTTATCTGAAAAAATCGTGAACGAATGTGCACTTCACTAAATGTATCTGAAAATATATCCATATAAGGGGATTTCATAATAAATATCGAATTTTGCTATAAAATACCACGTACGCACCTCAGTAATAAAGACAAAAAATCATTGGAAACGAAATAGAAACGGTATAAAAGATTCTATTCCAATGACATAACAATATGTTCGACCAATATGAAAACCATTGGAGTAACAGGAGGGCCTGTGAAACTATATAATACGATATAAAAAGTACCCTATTAAAATGTATCCTATACTATCAGCCCGTCCTAATATATACCGTCATTTTCTTTCAAAAACTCGTAACGACCACACATCTACAGATAAAATCGCTAATTGTCATAGCTAAATTGAGACTCACTTGAGTAGTTGTCTCTATGTGGTTACAGAGTCCAAAAGCAGTTGACCAGAATAGAACTTAATAAACTTATATGAACAAAGTCCAAGCGACCAAGTCGGTCACATTAAGAAATAACATATATCCTAACAAATACATTGGCCGAATAAACAAAAAATTGCTCCTTGTCGTCCCTATGCGACTGACCCCTCCCCTTTCTTAATCCCCTATCCTGCCCCACACCCGTCCTGGGTGCTCTCTATGTACCATCAGTAATTACCTTGACCACAAGAGCAATTGTCTTAACCTACAACTATAATGTCCGAGATATACAGCGAGTAACTCGGTCAAATTAAGAAATAACATAATTCCTAACCAGTACATTGGCCGAATAAAAAAAATTGCTTCTTGCACACCTATATCTAGGAGCGCAACCAACTTTTGCCGAAAGGGGTACTCGTGGGACCCCCAAAAAATTGCTATTCGCTCTGGTATACACTACTCTAGTACACCCTTAATGCACTTCCAACTGTTTGAATGTGAGTGCAAGTCAAGGATTTCATTCCCCTTAGACTTTCACAGTGCCCAGCGCCGACTGACCACGAGATCGCCGTCCAGTCAATAGCGGCATCGGTTTTGCGGCAGCGGGAGGTAGGAAGGTACTCTGAGGTATATTCTGTTATAGTCATCCCTAGACTCTATGTAAATTCGAGCAGTGACTCAATGAAACATCAGGCCTTGACATTGACACGACAACGATTTTCAATGATCCCGACAGACAAATTCAATGCCCCGTTCTTCCTTCCTCCCCATTTCCCCTCCCTCTCGATGCTCCACTGGGCCTTAATGATCGCTGCGATGAACAAGCTCTAATACATTATGACAACAATGCGAATGCCATCAACAATTATGATCAGATATTTTGTTAGACCTGAATCCAACTTCAAATCAGGAAGTGTCTACGGTTGAGATGCACTTTTCTTTAAAATTTTCAATATGCTACGTGATGGTTTTAATGAAGGTGGTCTATAATATTGAAAATTCCTGTGCATGAAGACGACTTACCCTTCGTGATATCATTTAATTATTATTATGTGTGTTGTCGTAAGACAATAATAGTAAATACAAGTTGAAGCGGTATGAGAATATCGGTCAATGACGTTCCTTACAGTTCCGAAAACTCGATGAAAATTCTGCTACCCTATGATGAATTCGCCTAGCTGTAATCAGGATTAAAAACTACCACACCAGAAATGATGCTGATAACAATTTAAACGCGATAGTTAAGGCATCTTCGAAATAGAAGAATATCCGGGTCCAACACAACTCAGCTACGTATTATAAATAGTGAGCATAGCTTCCTCTGTGCGCCAAAATAATTATTCATCTTCCAATTATTCTTTGAGATTTGAGCGGGTAAACAGTAGCGAGATAAAATTCGTTTATGGGGCAAAATTGAAATAAATCTTCAATGATCATTTTCCGCTTGACATTTGAACTCATTGGATATTTAATTGATATTATCCACGAAGACGGATTTTCCAGACATAATACATTGGAAAATTTTCATAAAAAGTTAAATTCCACATAGCAAATGTCTAGTTTGTGTATTCGGTATTAGACTCACCATAACCGATTTTTATGTCACTACTATACATTTGTCGATGCGATACCGCAACTAAGAATGTAGAAATACAGGTACAGATACCAGAGATCCGTATCAGATAGTCAGATACTTACTAATAGATACAAGTGGTGTAAAACGCAATCCGAGGTCGTTTTATCGGTGGGCGTATGGATGGTCGACCATAAATGATGGGTAAGGGGGAGGTCGAGGCAGTTTTATCGGCTGGCATATGGATGGGCAACCTTGAGTTGACCATGTAGGCGGAGTCACTGATAAGGCGGTCAGAACCGGTTTTGGCGCGATCGGAGTCATTCGGGTGGGGGCGGAAGGG
>SDVV010007838.1:0-17538 GCA_016164225.1 Gammarus roeselii | reverse complement strand
AACTTTGGAGCTTAGACGCGAAGAACAGTATGCGATGGTGTTTTCTTACTCACTGGTCACTCATTGGTTACGATACTGCCTCTGCGCAAAGCTAACGGCAAGGAGCAACTCACACCCTGACTCTAGCACTCCCACAACTTGGCCCTTTTGTGCTCAAGGGTCCGGCCGGTACCTCCTCGACATACACTCTGGGTCACGAGTGCAGTCAGAGGATCCGTCGTCAGCAGCAGGGCCCGACTGTTTTCACTGGTTCACCCTCGCCGCGTCCTTATGACCGGGGCCCCCATCCCCACCCACGACCATCCCGACAGCGGAGTGGCAAGGGCGGGAAAGCACAGAATAGCAGCGTCAAAGTCGACCATTCAGAACCATTGACCACGCACGCTTGTTCATTGCACACTCTCGCCACCTCCACATTCGTCCCTCCTTCCTAACGCCTGCTTCACACCATCCATCCACCCAAGCTTCGGTCTACTTCTAGGCCTGCGACCACTCTCCTCCGCATTCATCACCCTTTTCACCAATCTCCCTTCATCCATCCTCTCCATGTGACCGAACCATCCGAGAACAAGCGAATCCACTCAGTCCTCCAACTTCTTGCCCATCGCTGTCTGATTCGAACCAAGTCGTTGGTGATCCGGTCTCTCAGCGTTACTCCAGTCATGCTCCTCAAACATATCACGAAAACATTCACCCTTCGTCTCTCCTCTGCTCTCACCCCCCAAGTCTCAGCTCAGTAGAGCACAGTTGGGACAACAACACCCTCATACAGCCCTCTCGTTGCTTCCATCACCAACGTCCGACATCTCATTACACTCTTTCGTGCACCCAACATTTTACATCCCTCCTTCACTTCAGTTTCCACCAGTTCATCTATCTCACCACATGAGAGCCCAGATACTTGAAACACCGAACTTCCTCCATGAGCTCTCCATTAAGGGTGGCACTAATTTTGCTCGCATCGACATTCCTCGAGCATCTCATTACTTAACTCTTACCCACGTTCACTCGGAGCTTCCTCCTCTCACTCACTCTACCAAACTCAGACACTAGCCTACATAGCTTCTCCGAGTCCGCAACCAGGGCCGTGTCATCAGCAAATAGCAACTGGCTCAAATGCCAACTCCGCCCATTCGCTTCCAACAGTTCCAAGCCACGACCCAGCACACTCGCGTTCAGCTCCCTGACCACTCCATCCATATAAAAGATGAATAGCCAGCGAGACATCACGCAGCCTCGTCTCAGTCCCAGTTTCACTGTGAACCTATCACTCACCTCGCTCCCCACTCAGACACATGCTCGGCTGCCAGCGTAGAAACTCTGCACCGCTTTCAACAGATGTCCGCCCACTCCATACAAACGCAACACCCTCCACAGCGCTTTCCAGTCAATCCTGTCTTATACCTTCTCCAGATCCATGAGGGCCAAGAACACATCCTTTCCTTTGGCAAGGTACTTCTCACAGACCTGTCACACTGCAAAAATCTAATGGGTACACCCTCTACCACTCCTAAAGCCACACTTTTCCTCTCCAGTTGCGCAGTCCGTACAGTCTCTAATCCTTTTGATCAGCACTCTCAGGTACAATTTACCAACCACACATAACAGACCGATACCTCTGAGTTGCAGCATTCATTTCTATCTCCTTTGCCCTTATATAGCAAAACAATGCAGGCACTGCGCCACTAACTCGGTGCCACGCCTGTCACAAAACACAAGTTCAGTAACCTCACCAACCATTCGACAATCGTTACTCCACCCTTCTTCAGGCACTCTTGTCGCAACGCCATCCAAACCAAGAGCTTTCCCTGCTTTCATCACGTCCACCGCATCCTGCGCCTCTTCCCTGGTAATGTCCGCCACAAGCTTTTCTCCCAAAACTGGCATCCGAGCACCACCACCCACAGCACCGATGTCAGCCTCTCTGTCATCCTTGACATTCAACAACTCATCAAAATACTCGGCCCACCTCTTCCGTACATCGCCACTCAACAACAACTGGCCGTTTTCACCTTTCACCACTTCCTCCTTTCCGGTCTCTCTCCATCTCACCCCCTTCACATCTTACCAGAAAATCTTCTTGTTCTCTTCAAAATTCTGGCACAACAGTCTGCCCCACTTGGCATCAGCGTCCCCTTGGGCTCTCCTCACCTCGTTTCTCCTCTTTGTAGCTTTCATGAGCCACCTCCTCCCACTCCTCAAACGCTCATCTTTTCCGTGCCACCGCCAGTTTGACCTCCTCGTTCGGCCACTCTCAGCCTTTCCTCCTGCACCCTCCCACACGGCGCGCACCTCACACCTTCTTTGCACATGTCAGCTACGCATCCCTTAACGTCTCCCATTCTTCCTCCACATCTCTCAGGTCCTCGCCTCGCACGATGTCATATTCTTCCTTCAACGCCAGCTGGAACTCCTCGGCTCTACTCTTCACAATTCAGTCTTCTCACTTTCACTACCTCTCTCTCCCTCCTCCCACTCGTTGCCCTCCCACTTCTGCTCCACTCGATCTACCCTCCACCAGCAGATGGTCCGACACTCCTCCACCCTCCCCTTTCAACACCCGCACATCCAACAGCCTCTTTACCACTCTCCTCGATATCAGCACAAAATCCATCAGTGCTCTCTCCACCCCAGCACCATGGGCCATCAAAGTAAATTTGACGCGGCTAGGGAGAAAATGATATAAATTAAATTTAACGTACGTACAGAGTAACTCTAACGCGGGTACAGAGTAGGCCTCAAAGTAAGTTTGATGAAACTACAAAGATAATTTGGCAGATAAAAATTAAATTGAACTTATTAACAGAGTAAATCTAACCCAGGTACAACGTAGGCATAGCTCAAATACAAAGTATGCTAAACACGGATACGAAGTGAATTAAACCTCCACCATTGCACCATGGGCCATCCTTACCCATGTGTGCTTGTGAATATCTCGCTTCTTGAACAAACTTATCCCGACCACCAACTCCTGCTCCATACGCAGACCTATCAGGTTTTCTCCACTGTCATTTCTACCGGGTACACCATACCTTCCTATCACATTCTCCACCACTACATCTCCAACTCTGGCATTAAGGTCACACTGTGCAACTACATTGTCATGACCTCCAAAACTCTCATACACTCTCCCATAAATTCAAAGTGTTCTCCTAATTTAAATTGGTTTCGATTCTAAATTCACGAACTCCGGTGTCAGTGGGGCGCTCACCTTTTGGGGCATCAAGGAGGGGGATGAAGCTACGAACTGTATGGGGGACAGATCTTCAACTCGAAACTTCTTTACGCAAGAGACAAATGAATATTGGTGGATAACGAGGACACCACGGGAAGGCGGGTGAGCTTGGAATGCCCCCAAGGGGTATCCTCTGAGGTGCCTTATTACTCTCGCTCTCAAGAGATCATAGTCGATATCTCCAATTCAGTTGAAAAACTTAAACCTTAACGAGACTATATTCGTTCTCCGAGACATCCGGCTTAGAGCGGTGACCAGCTCTAATACTGATACAGCAAAAAAAATGAGCTTCTATACCCTGGAAACTTCGGAGCTTAAACGCGGAGGACAGTTTGTGATGTTAATTTTGAACTCAGTTGTCAGTCATTGGTTACGATATTGCCTCTGCGCAAAGCTTCTTGGACGTATGGCTGGTTCTGTACAACAACGTCGCTTCCCATATCGGCACCAATTTCAAGAAAGATATTTAATATGAATTCCCGTCCACCTTCAGCAGTGGGTTGGCAGGGATACACCACGAGAACCTTGGGTCCAGGATGCCATAACAAGAATATAGTCTTCGTATACGGGGGATTTGTTACGCAAACTAGGTCTGGTCCAAGGTGTAAATTCACGTTGAAGCTACCCCACCTGTGCGCAAGCCTGGCCGACCATGAAATCACCAACATTCCAAAATTTTGATTAATTGCCATTCCGGTTAAGAAAACCATGTCAGTGAGGGGAAAAATAAATTTGAATAACCGTTAGTTGTAATGGTAGTCTTCAACACACAAGATATCTGTAGTTAGCCGATGTGAGCTTCAACTTATGATTCAGTACAATGAACGGCGGTTGGCAATGTTGCGAGGCGGTGTTCAGCAATGCCTGTAGGAAAATGAACCGGTCAGTGGGAGAACAGTGAGAAAAAACTAGTGCTGCTGAGCGACACGTTATCAGCATTAGCATGGTTAGTTATCATCGTTATCAAACAAGACAGAGTATTCATCATGAATTACGTAAGTAGTTCTTGGGCGAAACTGGATGTGATTGCCGCTTGCACGCCAGACTAAAGATGGACCATGACATCCGTGCAGAGAGATCTCAAACGCAGATATGATTCAGCTAATCCGGGAACATTTCGCATCATGACCTTGCTGTGAACCTTAAATGCATTCATTAGAACATGAATGTTCGATTAGTGTCTCGGCTTTCGGTGTGAATATTGGGGAACCGAAGCTTTTATAGTTTCGAATAAAGGAATTCGTCCAGCACTAGTCCAGTAGAAACCAAATTGGGTCAGACAACCAGGTCAGGAATATTGTATCATAGACTTGATTAAGTCATGCATTACTAACCTTGTCGCGTCATGGGAGAGGCATCACAGGGTCGACGACTGAGAGTCTGAACAAGGCGCTATTTGCATTTTGTCCTCGAACTGACGATTTTTACATTGGAGTTTGTTGCTAGTAGGCCTCAGCGTGAAGGGATATCTTTAAGTGAACTTTTGGAACGGAATTCTTCAAACAGCCGTTTCTTGAAGTTTTGTCTGAAGAAGAACAGTAGGTTTTAACGCGTGCTGTTGCAGACCTAGTAGCATAGGTGATCTTTGAGGATCAGCTCACATTTTATCAGCATGGCTATCAGCTGGTGGTACATGTGAAGGGTCATCACGAAGAATAATTAGAATCCGTTTGCCTCGTATACATAACTACAAGTAGGTGTAGATTGATAAGGTGTATGGTCAGGAAGAGCATATGGGAATTCTACAAGCAGTGCATGTTCTCGAGGCTCGACGCAACCTTCAACAAGAATTTCAGAAAAAGATCATAACTTAAATTACCTGCTGAAGTGCTCCAACTAGTCATGAAAGACTTGGCAGGTCGATCTGCAAATAAAAGAAACGTTAGCATACAAACTTTGAGGAAAGGAAAGTTTTTCTTACTATCAACGATATATCAGCCAAGTAGGTAGCATAATCAGAGATGTCAGCCGAAACACGGTAAATAATGTCATCAGAAAAGGAAGAGAATCCGGTAAACCTATTCAAATGCATAAGCCAAGAATGTTAAGCTCACCATGCTCGACGATGGAAAAATGACGTTGCTTATATATATATATATTGAAATTAAAAAGCCCGAAGATGCTCGGATAGTGACTAATCAGTTGACACGTCAAAGTTTGACGAGCTGAAATGTCAGCCGACTGTTCATGGCATAGGAAAGGAGAACGGATAAGTTCAAGATAAAAATAACACATTTGACTCACCCCAGAATGTTGTTCTCGTGCACTGTACGTCTAGTACGTGGCGGCCTTTTACTGTAAGACGAAATTTGAATAATGAAGACATACCTAAGCGTTGATGTTCGAGTATGAGATAAGGAAATCAGAAAATTCAAGTTTGAATCATTATTATTCATTGTATAGCATGTGTTTAGAATCATCATTTGAACGAACAAGACATCCAATATACATAGGCGATTGAAGAAATAGCAGAGCTTGAAAAAGTTACCGTTTGAATAGGACTCGTCTCGCGAAGCCGTTTGTTGACTGCAGGCCTCAGCAAGGAAGGGGCAATTTTGTAAGCACTCAGAAGGGCAGTTATGCAAACGACCGTTTGCTGTAGTATGGCCTGAAGTAAAACAACCGGTATTAGCAAGTGTTATCGCAGATCGAATGCCATTTGTTATTATTTATCAATCAGTTCACATATTATCAGCATGGCAATCAGCTGGTGGTGCATGTGAAGAAGTCATCAGGAAGAATTATTGGAACCTATACATCTAGTCTACATCGTAGGGCCGATGCTGCCGTGCAATGTCAGTAGTGCCATCAAAAATCTACAAGCAGCTACAGATTCACACAATACCTCCGAAAGTGCCCAAACTGTCGTTAAAGACTAGTCAGCCACACTTGCCAATAAACGAAACGTTAGCAAACAAGCTTTGCTCAAAAGAATTTTCCTTCCTACTAGGAACGAAATCAGCCACGTAGGATGCGTTATCAGAGATGTCAGCCGAAACACGGTAAATGTCATCAGAAAAGCAAAATCCGATAAGCCTAATTAAATAAACAAGTCAAGCATGCTAAGCTCACCAGATCGACGATGGGAAAACGACGCCGTCGATTGTAGAATTCATTGACCTGTTGAGGTAAAAAAAAATTAACGTCCGAGCCTCTGGAACAGTGACTCATCAGTTGGTGCCCAGGGTGGAGATTATTGGAGAGGTTAGTGAATCAAGTGCATGTATAAAATTAAAGACATTCATCAAAAAATTTGTTTGTCACCTGTCGGCCGAGTAAAAAACCTGTCGGCCGACTAAAAAGTTCATACTGTGGTAACATTTACGAGGCATGCAGCTACTTTATGTTCTTTCAGCCAATTAAGAAGAGCGATATGGAGTTCAGCCTCTATCCATGCTGTAGTGCAAAATCAGTCATATTTCACGGTGTCAGGCAATGGGTTTCCAATTTCCACGTCTAAAGTATCAAACTTTATACTCAATTGCGCTGGTTGAATTAGCGAAGCGAGATAAAACTGAATTGGTGACTGCTTATTTCCTGTCAACAGCAACACTAGTTCACAACATATACTACAGACAATCGAACATTTATAAGTAAGAAACACATCGGCATGGGAATGATAACTTCAAAATAAATTCATCGCCGCTGACCTCTAGAGAGCGGTCGGTTTGTATTTCATTCAACAATATATCATATGTATACATACATTTACATTTTTCTTGTATTTTTCACTGGTGATGTATATCCATATTAGTGTTTGTTCCCATCATTTTACGGCAAGAAAACAATCGATTGCAAGTTTTTGTGGCAGTGAAGACAGTTGAGCAGATCCTAGCTTTGCGCTACTGCGTTCAGTGGTAAGCATACACAGCCGCGTCCGTCAGGCCGTAAGGCTTTGAGGATGGTCGCTCTGCGATGTGCGGTACGAGCCCCTGCCTGAGCAGTCTCTGATCACGCCAGAGCTGGGCCAGCGGTGGCCGGCCCATCACTGATCATCGGAAGATTAAGAGGCCCACAATTTGACATCGTACTTCCTGCACTCACCTCAAAAAAAACTCGACTCCCTCAGTATCTAGTGGAACACCTGGGTCAGGCAGGAGGCATATGCTTTCCTGAAAGCAAGATAAAAATATATCAGTCTTCGCACACAATCTCTGTCTTCAGTTCTCGTACACATTGATTTCAGGCTCATTAAATCATTAACCATCATGGGCTATCTAGAAAAGTTTCTCATCATAAGTGAAATTCAAGTTTAATCATCCATCCTCGCCCATACCAATCTCGAACCATGTATCAACGGTCCTTCGACTTGGACACCATCAGCAGTAGCATGGTTAGTTATCATCGTTATCAAACCAGAGATTATTCATCATGAACTAGAAAGTAGTTCTCGGGCGAAACTGAATATAATGTCCGCTTGCACGCCAGACTAATGATGGACCAAGATATCCGAGCTAGGAGATCTTAAACGCAGATACGATTCAGCTAATCCGGGAACATTTTGCAATATAGACCTTGCTGTGAACCTTAAATGAGTTCATTAGAACATGAATGCGTTCGATTAGTATCTCAGCTTTAGGTGTGAAATTTGAGAAACTGGAGCTTTTATATTTTCGAATATAGGAATTTGTGTAGCACTAGTCCAGTAAATAAACTTCTTGGGTCAGACAACAAGGTCAAGAATATTGCATCATAAAGACTTGTTTGGGTCATACATTACCAACCTTGTCGCGTCATGGGAGAGGCATCACGGGGTCGACGACTGAGAGTCTGAACAAGGCGCTATTTGCATATTGTCCTCGAACTGACGATCTTCACATTGCAGTTTGTTGCCAGTAGGCCTCAGAGTGAAGGGAAAATTTTAAGTGAACTTTTGGAACGGCAATTCTTCAGACAGCCGTTTCTTGTAGTTTTACCTGAAGAAGAACAGTAGGTTTTAACGCGTGGTGTTGCAGACCGAGTAGAATTGGTGTTCTTTTAGGATCAGCTCACATGTTATCAGCATGGCCATCAGCTGGTGGTACATGTGAAGGGTCATCAAGCAGAATCATTAGAATGTATTCACCTTGTATACATAACTACAAGTACGTATAGATTGATAAGGTGCGTGGTCGGGAAGAGCATATGGGAATTCTACAAGCAGTGCACGTTCTCGAGGCTCGACACAACCTTCAACAAAAGTAGCAGGAAAAGGTCATAACGTAAATTACCTGCTGAAGTGCTCCAAATAGTTATGAAAGATTCGGCAGATCCACCTGCAAATAAAAGAAACGTTAGCATACAAACTTTGAGGAAAGGAAAGTTTTTCTTACAAGTAACGAGATATCAGCCAAGTAGGTAGCATAATCAGAGATGTCAGCCGAAACACGGTAAATGTCATCAGAAAAGGAGGAGAATCCGGTAAACCTATTCAAATGCATAAGCCAAGAATGTTAAGCTCACCAAGCTCGACGATGGAACAATGACGTCGTTGCTTATATTTATTAAAATTAAAGTCTGAAGATGCTCTGATAGTGACTAATCAGTTGACCAAGTCAAAGTTTGACGAGCTGAAATGTCAGCCGACTGTTCATGGCATAGGAAAAGAGAGCGGATAAATTCAAGATAAAAATAACACATTTGACTCACCCCAGAATGTTTTTCTCGTGCACCGTTCGTCTAGTACGTAGCGGCCTTTTACTGTAAGACGAAATTTGAATAATGAAGACATACCTAAGCGTTGATGTTCGAGTATGAGATAAGGAAATCAGAAAATTCAAGTTTGAATCATTATTATTCATTGTATAGCATGTGTTTAGAATCATCATTTGAACGAACAAGACATCCAATATACATAGGCGATTGAAGAAATAGCAGAGCTTGAAAAAGTTACCGTTTGAATAGGACTCGTCTCGCGAAGCCGTTTGTTGACTGCAGGCCTCAGCAAGGAAGGGGCAATTTTGTAAGCACTCAGAAGGGCAGTTATGCAAACGGCCGTTTGCTGTAGTATGGCCTGAAGTAGAACAACCGGTATTAGCAAGTGTTATCGCAGATCGAATCACATTTGTTTTCATTTAACAATCAGTTCACATATTATCAGCATGGCAATCAGCTGGTGGTGCATGTGAAGAAGTCATCAGGAAGAATTATTGGAACCTAGACAACTAGTCTACATCGTAAGGCCGATGCTGCAGTGCATTGTCAGTGAAGCCATAAAAAAATCTACAAGCAGCTACAGATTCTCATAATACCTCCGAAAGTGCCCAAGTCGTCGTAAAAGACTCTGCAGCCCCACTTGCCAATAAACGAAGCGTTAGCAAACAAGCTTAGCTCAAAAGAATTTTCCTTCCTACTAGGAACTAAATATCAGCCACGTAGGTAGCGTAATCAGAGATGTCAGCAGAAACACGGTAAATGTCATCAGAAGAGGAGAATCCGATAAGCCCAATTGAATAAACAAGCCAAGCCTGCTAAGCTCACCAGATCGACGATGGGAAAACTACGCCGTTGGTAATAGAATCCTTTGTCTAGTAGAAGTACAAAAAAAAATAACGACTGAGCCTGCTGGGACAGTGACTTATCAGTTGCCCAGTGTGAAAGTTATCGGAGAAGTTAGAGAATCAAGTGAAAATGTAAATTAAAGACATAACTAATCAGAAAATTTATTTGTTACCTGTCGGCCTAGTTAAATTTATACTGTGGTAACATTCACGAGGCATGCAGCTACTCGATATTCATTTCGCAAATTAATGAAGAGCGATATGGATGGAGTTCATTCAGCCTCTATCCATGCTGTAGTGCAAAATTCGTCTATTATCATTATTCACTTTGTCTGGCAATGGGTTTTCAATTTGTCTAAAATATTAAACTTTATATTCAATTGCGCTAGTTGAATTAGCAAAGCGAGAAGAAACTGAATTAGCGACGGCGCATTTCCTGTCAACAGCATAAATAGTTCATAACATATGCTAATGAGAATCGAATAAACGAATATTTTGAAGTGACACACACATCGGCATGGGAATGATAACTTCAAAATAAATTCATCTCAGCTGGCCGGTTCGTATATCATTCAACAATATATCATACGTTAACATACCATTACATTTTTCATGTATGTTTCACTAGTGATGTATATCCATATTGGTGTTCAATATATTTCTTACAGCTAAAAACAAATTGATTGCAAGTTTTTGTGGCAGTGAAGACAGTTGAGCAGATCCTAGCTTTGCGCTACTGCGTTCAGTGGTAAGCATTCACAGCCGCGTCCGTCAGGCCGTAAGGCTTTGAGGCTGGTCGCTCTGCGATGTGCGGTACGAGTCTCTGCCTAAGCAGTCTCAGGTCACGCCAGAGCAGGGCCAGCGGTGGCCGGCCCAACAATGATCATCGGAAGATTAAGAGGCCCACAATTTGACATCGTACTTCCTGCACTCACCTCAAAAAAACTACTCCATCAGTATCTAGTGGAACTTCCGGGTCAGACAGGAGCCTTATGCTTTCCTGAAAGAAAGATAAAAAATATATCAGTCTTCGCACACAATCTGTGTCTGGTTCTCGTTCTCATTCTCATTGAATTCAGGCTCATTAAATCATTAACCATCATGGGTTATCTGGAAAAAGTTTCTCATCATAAGTAAAATTAAAATTCAATTATCCATCCTCAACTATACCCATCTCTGAACACGTGTATCAACGGTCCTCAGACTTCCTCACTATGGCCAGTCATTTTCTCCCTATCGCCGGTCCTATTCGAATAACTTCGAAATTGATATCTCTTAGCGTACCAATAACAATTAGCCACTCTACTTTGCACATGCAATCGTCCTAAAATCAGGTAGTAATTCTACAGAGCCCCGGTGGAAGTGCCGTTTCAAATATTTCCGACATTTGAATTTTCAAACTAAGTAGCAATTGACAGCCAGCACGGCGTCGAGATCGTGAAAAGTTGAATATTCACTTTGCTACGCTACACCAATTGTAATAAGCAGCTTCCAATCTCAGTTTGAGCGAAAACCCATAGCTTTTCGTTTGTGTATCGGACTACGCATAACTGAAGAGTACCTCGAGTGAGAGACTGCCGCCCGACTTCTTTTTATAGCCGTCTTAACCACCGCGCCTAGACGTGGGTCGCCTACCCTTTGATGGACTTCCAAAATGATAATACTTCCTCGTCTTACATTGTACTACTTTTCACTACCCTTCGAATCTTGCTTACTCTATAATGACTTGTGGACACCATGCCCCGGTTGCCGATGGCGTAAGTACGAAGGATATTCCTGATGGGAAATGAATAATGATTAGGAACAAAACAACATCACTTCACCTTTCAAGATAAGCGTTTGAATCAGCAAGTATTGGATATCCAGTGTCAGCATGGCATTCAGTGTGGTGCATGGATAATCATCAGCTTGGGTAGGCATAGGATGAATTGAGATTTCAGTGTTGTACTTCAGTTTTATCAAGAATTACTTTAGGCCTTAATAAATAGCATGTACAAGGACAGTTCAAAGTAATTTCAGGACATACGATCACCGCATAGCGTTGTGTGTGTGCTGAACAGCACGATCATTGATGTAAAGCTCACCGAGAACGAGTGGGAGCGATGTTGCGAGCGGCTGCTCCGTGGACCAGTCAAGACGACTCAGTAGACGTCATTTAGGGAGTAGATCAAACGGTCAAGTCTTGGGTTGATTTCAGATGGCATGGCAGTCGAGATAGCAGCAGAGACGGCACAAAAAGACTAGCTGCAGAGGAACCACAACGTGTCAAAGAGCTAACACAGCACAAAACAGGAGATTGAAATGCAACAATATAGTTCAGTAGTGACGGGTATCTACACAAGGTTTCAGTCCGCCCGTCGGGAAGTCTTCAGAAAAATTCATGCAAACAGGGCATGCGCCTTCAAGTATACCTGCATTGATACAGACCTTTTCTGTAAGTTTGTGCATGGAAGTGGCAGCTCTGGACAGCCTATGACACACAAATGCTGTCAGCAGCCTGAAACAAAAAAGGCATTGCGTAAAGACACATTGAACAGATTTAATTCGAGTGTGAGGCTTTCTAGCACACTGGAGTTCGTCTTTCTGACGCCGAATGTCAAACCAGCTAACAGTGCTGCATCACGTTAGTCTTTGTTTGTCTACTTCTTGCAATGTTCGAGTTAGATTTACTACTGCGCGCAAGTCAATGTTCTTTACGCGGCGAACGTCTAAGGTATGTACGGGTGGCACATGGAACTCCTAAGGTGCTGAGGCCATATGGTCCCAGCACTCCCCGAATAGCAGTAATGAGGAATAGCACGCCACCTTCCCTGCTTCAGAGCCCCAAGGATCCGCAGTAGTCCTTAAAGTGCGGGCTATGCGCTCCAACACCTGCTGAGGGGGAAGAGGAAGACAGAAAACGAGGATCCATGCACGAGATCTACACTAGGTGTAGGGAATTTTACGCACGAGAACAGCAAGATTGGATATATGAAGAAGAAAGAATAGTCTTAGAAAAAGTTGCATGAAAGAAAAAACGCAACTTTGCTGTTATTTGCCACGCGAAAGGAGAATAGTTAGAACCGGTATGTGTATGTTTGCGCGTGCGTGTGCAACGACTACTAGGAGAATTGTTCAGGAGTCTGAGACAAGTTAAAGGAAACTTGAACCAAACATAGGATGCAAATGAGGTAAATCGAAGTTAAGCAAATCAGGATGGTGGAGAAAAGGAGTCTGACGGGAAATAAGGGTGTTCACCCCCTTCGGTTGGGCCGTGACTCCGTGCGGCCCGTGAACCCAACAGATGCCTAGGAAGGGGGAGGGAGAGACAATGAACAGCACAAACAGAAAAGATAATATGCGATTGAGTTATCAAAAACCAGGCATTCTAAAGATTGAATCATTGTTGCTCAGTGAATAGCATTCAGAATATCACAGGAAATGGCTAATTATGTACTTGTGACTCCTAGGGCTCGTACTGATCTGGAACCTCAAAAATTGTTGAATGGCGATAAATTTTTGCAAAAACTAGTATCTAAATAGTGGATTTCGTTGAAAAATAATTACCATAAAGTGACTCATCACATCATTAAAAATGGGATATTATGTAACTGGATGATATTTTTGTATTGCTTGCGCTGAATATTTCATTCAAACGTGAAGAAATGCCTTTGGCCATCGTAGGACCGGATTTTTTTTGTAAATGCGAGCTGGGTGGGAATAAATAACAGGATATTGCAAGAAAACGGTTCGAGTAGAGTGATGGGACAACAAACTAACTTTAGTTGAAATTTTCATACAATAATTATACTTTTTATTTGACTTAGCGAGTTTGTTAATGAAAGATAGGGAATGATGTAATGAGCATTTTATTGAATTTTCCAGCCTAGACTCGTGTAATTGGTAATATTTGTTTTAATACTCCAATAAGTGGATATAAAATTAGGAAACCAAACACAAACAATTTTATTTCGTCATTCTTGGTGATATGTAGAGATTTAATGTTTATAGCTTGTGATAGCTTGTGTGCACCCCAATTTTTTTCTCTCAATGGTGGAATAGTGCTGGTTCAATGGAAAATTACTGAGGAGCAAAAATACACGGTTTTAGTATTTTTGCTCTTCATTTATGAAATATTTGCAAAAACGTCGCTTATGAAAATTTGGTTGAATCTAGATAGACTTACAAAGCTAGTATTTGCACCTTGGCATGTAGCTCGATTCCTTTCAGTTGGAATGAGTTTTTTCCCGTTGAATTTGTAAGAAAACAAGCTACAATTGATTCAGAGTTTTGGCGTCCAGTTAGCAGTTTTGATTCAAATTCCTGATTCATGATTGAAAAAAAAATGTACATTTTCGATAGAAGAGGTCGATGATGTGGTATAATGCCTTATGAGGTCGAAATGAGTTCACCAAAAAATGCGCTGTTTCACTACAAATTCAGCGATATGTTTATAAGCTGTGTACGACTAATAGTTTAGAAGTTATTCAATTTAATTTGATCTCGTCCAGATGAGGAAAAAATCATTACAAAACGCGATTTTTGGACTCCGCAGCCCGTAACTTTAACCCTAAGTAACTTCCATACAGCTCAAAAGAACCGGAGTTGCAAGACAAATCGAATGATATGTCGTACGTTTAATAGTAAAAAAATTGGAAAACCCATATTTGGCGATACGGTCCTGCGAGGATTATGTATGATGTTTCTGAGAAAAAATACAATAAGGATTATCAATTTAGCATAGTTGAAACAGACCGTAATTATTTTTCACGACGAAGACCCACTTGGGACCCCGCTCTCCCAACCAATCAGACAGATCAGGATACAAATGTCAGACTCCCGCCACGGTTTTTATTTATAACCTTGCAGGTTCTATAATTTTTAAAAATGATATAGCTATATTAATTATATAATTCGGAGAAGATAAGCCTAACATGTATTAAAACCAGTTACATAGAATGAGAAAAGTGTTCAGTTTCCGAATTAATTGTAATATTCCATGTAATGTAATTTTAGAGTATAGAACAAAGACTTCCTATTTAGTATTTTTTCAATTCAATTAGCAAATTCAGTTACTGAATACTAGTACATACCAAGATTATATTATTAATATAGTCAATATCCAATTTTATTCATAAAAAAATGATAAGCAACTGCAGTAGTGACAACAAATGCACTATAACAACAATCAATACTCTGGTTGGGGACCCCAGGAATACCAGTCCCTGTAGTAAAATGCCAAATAATTGTAACATTACCTTCTAAGGAAGATTCAGATCTTATCAGGAACTAAATCAAAATATTCTGAGTTGAATGTCTAATGTCAGAGGGGACAAAATTTTCTGTGGAGATTGCGACTAAAGGTGCCTTATTGGCATTTTTCTGTAAAAATAGTGCCTTTCAGCGAGTTGACCAAGAAATAGTGTCCAAGTATGAGCTTAGTGACTCGCGCCTATCCGTCCATTCCAACTTTTCGTACTTAGCAATGAGATGTGGGAGAAACTGATTAGTCATAATTCAAACTTACGAGCTCATTCGAAGTATTCCTGCTGATAGCGGTGATGACAGTCGAAAGAAACCAACGGGGATGTCCTGCAACATAAGATAAAACAATTCAGAGTCGCTCGTGATGCATTAGAAGATAAGATAGGAAAGCTGGATTTTCAGTTTCAACACCTAATCATTGTGATCATACGAAGCGCGGGGTTGATGCATATCAAAATGGATGTCTTTAACAACAGCAGCTGCATGGTGCACTACTCACTGTCAACATGCCAGTGGCGACTGATTTTTCTTTATTGCTTGGGAGGAAGATCGAGGGCGGAACGCAGGGGATTTTCCGCTCATTGTTGCAATAGACGCCGGATACTGAAGGAGATGCAAGAGAAAGCGTTAGTTACATAGTCTCTTCACGGTAGACCTAACCCTTTCAGAGGCACTTCAGATCACAAAGTCTCAGCATAGCCATCAGCTGGTGGTACATGTGAATAGTTCATCATGCGAACAAGTAGTCTTAGAATAAACTAGTCTGAACTTGGACAGTCAACAAAAAGCTAGCTCAAATATATTATTTCGCAACAAGGAGCAACATTATTTCAAAAATGAGGAACAAATCGTTTCCAGTTACCCACAGGCTATTGGAAGCTATATACGTCCCAGGTCGTACGTCACTGAGCTCAATCAAAAAACTAGACGTCCTCAATTTTTTTCATCACTTACACAAGTACGGATATTCTTTAATAACGCATCTTGCGCCCCAGGCTGATAGGAAGCGTCTGGATCTTCCTGGAAAAGAATGGAATTATCAGGTTGGAAACAATATTTTCAAATGCGCTCTGCGGTAACGTGCCAATCAGTTTGGTCAAAATTTGTAATCAAAGATATCAGGCGAAACACGGAAAGTCATCAAGTAAACATTTTAAACAATTGTTAAACAAACTAACTGCAATGATAGGCTCTGTCAGCAAGAACATTCAACTAACCTCACGTGGACCAGGACCGGCTCAAGTTAAGATGTCCCAAGGAACAGGCCCAATACGCAGCTCCACTCTGCAATGTCTGTGGAGAAGATGAAATATATTAGCGATGCAAACAAAAGAAAAAATGCTGGACTTCAGGGGAGATCAGTTGACCATTGGCCAAAAAATGTGATAATCCGAGGTCAGCCGAAACGCGGTGAATTGACTTATCAATCGCATAGCAGTTGAACTAACCAGAGGAAGTTTGATCACTGGCTCTGCATGTCAGGGACTGCTCGAGTTTCTTTCAGGCGATTTGTAAAATGAAAAGTGAAGGATGATAGTTACCCGAAGATGTTAGAAAAAAAACGAAAGCTATTCTCAGTTGTCTGGATTAGACAAAATGAGCAAATATTGGGACAAAAAGCGCATCTATTAAACTATATTTTGATACATAACAATAAAGTGCTTTAGGAACAGCGAGTTAACGGCGTTGAAAGCGATTGAGGCGATCTTAGCGTTATGCATTCAGTGGCAAGTATTCACAGCCGCATCAATCAGGTAATCCTGAGGACGATCTTGGGTGACGTCATGACAGAGACGGTGATTGTCAGCCCAACACTGTTCATCAAAATGGATATGGTTGCGCCAAATTAGTCGACATATCTTACTTCGGGTACATTATTCATACAATTTGCTAACTTCAGACAGTGAAGCCTTTGCAATTCGATCTCAACACAGCCTGACTACTAATGCTGACCAGTTTCTAGCCTGTAACCCGAAGCTCTATAATACATGACTGGATGCCAGGTTGGGTACGACTCGAGATAACGTAATTTGGAATGAACGTTTTTCGGAAAAGCAAATTTTAAAAAATAAGACAAATTCTAATTTTCTATACAGATACAGACACTAGGCCGCATCCCCCAGAAAGGGGGGTGGCCGACGGCAAGGCGCACCTCACACCCTCACATTCACACAACTTAGCCCTTTTGTGCTAAAGGGTCCGGCCGGTAGCCCCTCAACTTACACTCTGGGTCCCGAATGTACCGAGGAACCGTCGTCAGCAGCAGGGCCCACATTTTCACTGGTTTACCCCCGCCGCGTCATAATGGCCGGGCCCCCCCCACCCACGACCATCCCGACAGCGGGATGGCAAGGGCGGGAAAGCACATCAGAGCAGCGTCAAAATCAACCATTCACAACCATTCTCCACTCACGCCTGTTCATTGCACGCTCTCTCGCCACCTCCACATTCATGTCTTCTTCCCAACGCCTGCTTCAGACCATCCATCCATCCAAACTTCGGTCTACCTCTAGGCCTGCGACCACTCGCCTCCGCATTCATCACCCTTTTCACCAATCTCCCTTCATCCATTCTCTCCAT